>APFE031316481.1:10707-54051 GCA_000404065.3 Pinus taeda | reverse complement strand
AAGAAGTAGGGGGTTGTAGCTCCCTTCTAGGAGAGACTGGAAAACGAGAGAGTTGTAGCTCTCTGCAGGTTGCAGCTGCGTACTGGTAAAGGACTGCACCAGTACAAAACCATTGTAAAGGAGTTTCTAATTTGAAAGAAGATAGAGACATATTGCAGCAGGTGGTTTTCACCCACATTGGGTTTCCACCTTATATCTGGTGTTCTTTGATGTGACTGTCTGTTTTTCTTGTTCATGCTCATTGTTTTATGGTAGTGATATGCAAAAATAATTCAAAGTATAAATAAGGAAGAATTGTCAAAAGGACTAGATAATACTGATTCACCCCCCCTCTCAGTATTATTTTCAACAGTTCCTCCTAGCTTGTTTGTTGTTGGGTGAGGTTATAGCTCACTATTAGCCTGATCAAACAGTGGTGGCTTACTACGGTTTCTATGTGTTGGGACCATCTTAGCCTCTTGGTAGTGTCTTGCAGTAAAAGATTCAAAAATGTAGGTAAATTTATAGAGCACTTTTATTTCAGAACTGCTAAGAGTTTGAGTTGACACGGCCTTACCACGTCTTTGCGTTCGTCGCATGTGATGTATTTTTAGACGAGTCGAGCTAATTCTCCCCATGGCTCTCCAAGAGATGCTAGCCGAATGCCTTTGCCTTTGATGACTAGCTCATGTCCTTCGTCCTTAAAGGCTTCGATAACATCATGTAACTTCAGTTGCTTATTAGCCCATACAGGTCCTTCTACTGGTAACTCGGATACTTCTGCTATAACAACATCTGATACTATGATTTTCCTGCCCCTTACCATGGATTGTCCATTCTATAGATTTCATAGGAATTCAATGGAAATTTCCTCGTTGGGTGGCTAAAATCATGTAAAGTATGCTATCCACCCAGCTCGAGCTAAAATTTCTCTAGCTGCATTAGAAACAACCAGTATTAGCAGTTCTCTACACACTGTTCTTCCTCCCATACTGCATGAATTCTGCAAACAATTACTGTTGCAGAGATAGCACAACAACAAACAAAGCAGAGTGATGGAACAACAAATGGTTATAATGGCTATATCAGACGATAGTTTATAAGCATACATTCCATTATGATGCCACATGCTCTGTGATCATGGGATGTCATATTGCCCTGCAAAATCAAATAAAAATATGGCACACATGCATAAGTACACTGGAGCTCCTCACCCCCCTTTTCAAATAATAGGTCACCTATGACCAAATGAGTGAAGGGATAACACACTAGCGGCGAAGTACAGGGGTACTGAAAGTGGCAAGGTACACATATTAATGAAAGAATGATAAAGGATATCAGAGTGATGAAATCAATGCATATAACGAGAATTATCAATAATTGATAAGATG
This sequence comes from Pinus taeda, assembly GCA_000404065.3. Taxonomy (NCBI): domain Eukaryota; kingdom Viridiplantae; phylum Streptophyta; class Pinopsida; order Pinales; family Pinaceae; genus Pinus; species Pinus taeda. The sequence continues at coordinate 52,681 of APFE031316481.1, read as the reverse complement.
CCTTGAGTTGATATGAAAAGGAAAAAGGACAACTTATGCAGGGAATAATAATTTACCGCCAATATTCCACTTAAAACTATTGTGATGATTTTTAAAAGATATTGCATGCATAAAGGTTCAATGTAAGTTAGGAATATAATCTTTATGTAGTAAATATAAAACATAAGAAGAGGGAATTATAATAACTATTCATGTATAAAATACAACTTCAATACCATTAACAGAGCTTCTATTGCCTGTAGGCATCTATAGCCTCGACATAGTTGCTTTCTAACCCTTTGGAACCATGGTCCTCTATGCATAATTAGGGAACTGCATTATAATATCCAGAGTGGAGACCAATGTGCTGGCATGGTAACTAGATGAACACATTTCCATTCATTGGGAAGTAGTGAAAGGTGGGCAGGCTGGCTCGTAATGAGACCTCCTATTCCAAGGACTTTATTTCTTGGTGCATCCATTGGATCATATCCCTAGTGTGGTGGCCATAATGAGAATGCCACTTCGCTACTTCCTTATGATCATGGTAGGTTGGCTCGTGATGAGACCCCCTATCCTCCATTTGTGGAAAAAAATCATACAATTTTTAATAAATATATGTATATCTAATATATATATATATATATAATATATATATTATATATTAACAACATTTCCTATTTATATATAGAGGGTGTCTCATCACTCCTTAAGAGTAGAGATGGCGGAATAAGTTTGACATATCAATAGAGAAAAAATATTCCATTAATCTTATTAATGATAATGAACAGAGAGAGTTATAGGGGCTAGCGGAGAACCACTATGGTACATATAATCGATCAATATAATTTATAGTGGAATTAGGGACAGTGAAGTGATATAGATGGTTGTGTCCTTTATTTTTTGATCAATACAAAGCAATCTTGTAAAAGATGATAATACTCAAGATATTTTCCTGTTCCAGTAAACTCCATATTTTTTATCCTTACATATGTATTTGTACACTTGTGCCATAGAGAGGATCATAAAGAGTGAGTGGGGATGGTCATGCAAAGGAAAGAAAGGGTGTTCTCACAAAAAAATACTCACAAATTGCTATTTCCTAAAGGAACAACAAAAAGAAGACTTCACACAAAAAGTGTTGTTCCCTAGAAGGAATAAAAATTGTTCCCTGTAAGGAACAACAAAGAAAAATTGCAAACAAATGTGATGTTCCTTATAGGGAACAACAACTGTTCCCTGTAGGGAACAACAAAAAACTGATGCAAAAAGATGTTGTTCCTTGTAGGGAACAATAAGGGGAATCCATACAAAAATTGTTGTTCCTTATAGGGAACAACAAGGGAAATACACGTTGAAAAATTGTTGTTCCTTGTAGGGAACCACAATTGTTCCCTGCAGGGAACAACAAAGAAAACACACGCAAAAATTGTTGTTCCTTATAAGGAACAGCAATTGTTCCCTGTAGGGAACAACAAAGAAATCTATACACAGAAATTGTTGTTCCCTATAGGGAACAATAGCTATTCCTTTTAGGGGACAGCAAGAAAAAATGCACATTGAAACTTTTTTTTCCTTAGAGGGAACAATGACTATTCCTTAGAGGGAACAACAACTATTCCTTAGAGGGAACATCAAGAAAAATTGCATGTGGAAATTTCTGTTCCTTAGAGGGAACATCAAGAAAAATTGCACGTGGAAATTTCTGTTCCTTAGAGGGAACAACAACTATTCCTTAGAGGGAACAACAACTGTTCCTTAGAGGGAACAATAGTTGTTCCTTGTCGGGAAAAGTAAAGCAAAATTCACACGAAAGTTGTTGTTCCCTGTAGGGAACAACAACTGTTCCTTAGAGGGAACAAGAAAAAAATAGAAAAAACTAATATACAATCTATTATCCAAGCAAATCCAATCAAATGGAAAGAAAATAGAAAGGTAAATTTATGTACACGTTTCAAAAAAGAATAAATTCTTCATTGGACTGATGCTATGGGAGGGTTGCCTTCATCAACAAGAATTTGTGTTGTGGGATGTTCACATTTATGCTGGCAAAAGGACTCCCTTGGAAGCGGTTTATGGTAGAGGCACACTCTATGCCCATTTGCTTTAAAAGAGTAACCTGATCCATCAATGGTGGTCAATGTAAGGGTGCCATTATCGTGCACCTCCTATATCTCATAGGGACCTAACCATCTACTCTGGAATTTGCCTGGGAAATCATAGAACCTAGAATCGTACAGAAGTACCCAATCACCTTCATGGGATATCTTCTTCTTGATGAGGGCAACATGCCATTTTTCTCTTTGTTGTTGAATCAATGCAGTATGGTGAAGAGCTGATAGTTGGATTTCATCCAATTCATTGATTTGTTGTAGCCTGTTAATCTGTGCTTCATTCATATCCAAGCCTACTTCTTAAGCTATCCTTAATGTCGGAATTTCAAATTCTATTGGGAAGATAGGTTCTTTGGCAAAAACTAACTGATATGGGGAATATCTTGTGGTATTTCTCCATGTCGTGTGATATGCCCACATGGCTTCTAGAAATCAGGTATCCCAATCATGTCTATGTGAGGTGACTGTCGTTGTCAGTATAGCCTTTATTACTTTATTGGTACTTTCTACCTAACCATTTGCCTGCGGGTGGTATGGAGATGTGATTCTTGCATAATATGATGATTTTTTAGTGTTGCAGCCATCTTATGGCCTACAAATTGTGGCCCTACATTCCTGATTATTTCTCTATGCAAGCCATACCACACAAAAATTTGGAAAAGAAAATGGATTACTGAGTCCTCCATTGCCCTTGGTAATGCTTTTACCTCCACCCTTTTCGTCACATATTCTGTTGCAACCAGTATATTTGTCTTTTCATTAGATGATGAGTTTATTGGGCCAATAAAATATAACACCCAATTTTCAAAAGGCTCAATGACTAACTGTGGATACAGGGGCATTTCATTGGACTATCCAGGGTGGCCCATTCTTTGGCAGCTATCGCATGCCGGGACAAACTTCTTGGAATCCTTACAAATGGTGCACTAATAATAGCCCATTTGTAAGACTTTGTGACCAGTCATGTAGTTTGCAAAATGTCCACCTCAAGGTCCATCGTGGCAGGATTTTAGGATGTCAAAGATTTTATCTTCCCTGACACACATTCAGATATGCATATTGACTCCTGTGTGAAAGAGGTATCCTCCGATCCAAGAGAACTGAGTGTTGTGTTGTACTATTTGTTTTCTTTCACCGGGTTTCAAGTGCTTGGGTAATTTTCCCAATGCTAGGTAGTTTGCAACATTCACATACCATGGTGTTTTCATGGTTACAACAAATAAGTGCTCATCAGGGAACTGGTCTTCTACTACTTCCGAGTCGTCTATCTTTGGTATACGTGAGAGGAAGTCTGCCACCAGATTTTCCTTTCCTAGTCGATCCTTGATTGTTATGTCAGATTCTTGCAAAAGGATCAACCATCGTGTCACTCTTCCATTCGTAATAGGTTTATTAGCTAAATATTTAATAGCAGAGTGATCAGTATATAAAACCACTGGGTATCCAATTATATAATGTATGAATTTGTTAATAGCATAGATTACAGCCAAAAATTCTATTTCAATCACGTGTAATTCATCTCAGAAGGAGATAAATTTTTGCTGATGTAGTATATCGCATAAGGCTTATTCTCTTCCTCTTGGCCGAGAACTGCTCCAATGGACGTATCTGATGCATCAGATGAGATCTGAAATGGTAAATCCCAATTTGGGCCCTGTAATATTGGCGCTCTTGATACTAGCCGTTTTAAATCTTCAAAAGCAATGTCACATTTGTCAGTCCATATGAAATCGATATTTCCTATTAATGCATATAATGGTGCAGCAATTTGGGAGAAATTCTTTATAAATCTTCTATATGTCCAGAAAAACCCAAAAAACTACATACCTCAGTTTGTGTGGAGAGGGTAGGTATTAAGAGAATTATCTGAATTTTTGCTGGATCTACCTGGATTCCAGCTGTTGAAATATAGTGACCTAGGATGAGGCCCTTGGTCATCATCATGTGGCATTTCTCATGGCTTAAACAGAGCCTGGTAGCAATGCATCTTTACGGGACTTTCTCTAACATTTGTAATGTTGGCTCGAAGTCCTCTCCATAGGGTGTAAAGTAATACATGTACCCCTCAAGTCCCTCATTTATTAAGTCTAAAAAATGTTGAATATGGCCCTCTAGAATGTGGTAGGTGCGTTGCATAGTCCAAAAGGTAAGACCCTGTAAGAAAATGTCCCCCAAGGACAGATGAATGTAGTCTTATCCTGGTCTTTACGGGAAATTTGGATTTGATTGTAGCCGCTAAATCCGTCTAAGAAAGAGAAGAACTTTCTACCTGCCAATGTGTCCAAGACCTGGTCGATGAACGGGAGGGGAAAATGGCCATTTTGGGTTGCTTTATTAAGCTCTCTATAATCGACACATATACACCAATTTCCATTATTTTTAGGCACCATAACTAATGGAGAACCCCATTTGCTATCAGATATAGGATAGATGAAATTTACATCTAACAGTTTTTGTAGTTCATCTTTAACAACATATTTAAGGTGAGGGTTAACCTCCATTGAGGTTGTTGAATGTGCCTCACATCTTTCTCTGTATAGATATGGTGCATGCATAATTGGGGATCAATCCCTTTCATGTCCGGGTAATCCCAAGCGAAAGATTCATTATATTTTCTAAGGAGTTGAACAGGCTTCTGCTCCTGGTCATCAGTCAGGTTTTTATTGATGTTTAGGACTTTCCCTGGTTAAATTTCAATGGTTTTGTTGTTGTAAACAATAGTTGTTGGTATTGTCTGGTCATTAATATCTTTTAAGGGATATTCTTCAATTTTGTTATCTAGGGCTGCTTCAATCATGTGACATTTTAAGTTGGATGCGTCATCTAGTTGGTTAATGTGAATGTTAATGATGTCATCTTCTATTTGATCCTTAAATTCGAGAGAATCTTCTACAGTTAGCAGTGATCGAATATTTTCAGTTAAATATGATACAAGTTGTTTTCTAGTTTTTATTATTGTTAAGCTTGGTTGAGTTGGAGGATATAGAGCTAGATTGTTCACATTACTTCCTCTTGCTATAGTCATGCTTCCTGTTCGACAACTTATATAAGCATCTGCGGTTGCTAGCCAAGATCTTCCTAGAAATAGGGGATGTCCATCTAGCCGGTTTCTAGGATTAATAATCAGGAAATCTACTAGGTATTCCCAAGAATCTACAGACACCATTGCATCCTGTAATGTCTCTTTTGGTTTGACTACCAATCGGTTAGTAAGTTCCGGTAGGGTTGTAGATAGATCCAAGGTTGTAATGCCAAGTTTTTGACAGGTTGTTGTTGTGAGAATATTGATGGCTACTGCTAAATCAAATAATGCATTAGGGAAGGAACATCCATTTATTTGTACCGTGACTATAGGGTTTCTTGGGTCCTCATATTTCACCGGTGTTTCTCTACCTGATAATAGATCAGACAAAGTTCCAACTACGTGGACATTTGGGGTTGTTTTTATTTTCCTCTTAGGATTTTTAGTACATAATTCCTTAATAGTTTTTGCATAAATTGGAATGTCCTGAATAGCCTGAAGGAGAGGTATTTTTACACAAAGATTTTTTAATTCTCCTAGAAGAATGAATCAGGATATTCTATTGGGCAGGGTATAATCAATCACTCTGGGAATGGTGAAGAAGAGGTAATAGTTTGATCATGGCTTTTCTATTTAACCGTATTCTCCATTTCGGGTGTTTGTTCTACAGGTAAAAAACTTCTATTTGCATGTTTTTATCCCCCTCTGACTCAATTATCTGTCCAGACCTTAATTTAAGTTCATTACACTCCCTTAACTCAGTTTTTGGTTCCAATCCTTCAATAATTTGTACATATTGGATAGGTCTATTGTTGGGATTTGGGTTGGGCCAGAAAATAGAGATAGATTGTAGGGAGGAGAGATGAGGAGAAGAACTAAGCAATATTGGAGAAGATTCCTATTTTCTCTGATCCTTGGGCTGGGATCTATGGTTGTAGATTTGGTTGAGGGTTCTGCTGCAATGTGTAAGGTGTTGGTAGTGTAGGTTGAGATAGGGGGATTGTTTCTGATGGCTAGTTTGTAGGTCTTTTCTAGCTTAACTGCCAGTTCTGGTTCTATGAAGTGGAGGGTGGCCATTGGGATGGATATGCACTGTTTTTCTAGAATGGTGGGAAGTAAGGGGAATTGGACCAAGGTGGCATAGAGAATGGTTGTTGTGACCAATTAGGAAAAGGTGGCTGGTTCTGCCACGTAGCTCCTATGTATTGCTCAGCATTATATTGCGAGGGCTGAAAGAAAGAATATGGGTTAGTAGGTGTACCTGTTTGTCGTGCTTGCCATTGGCGACACTGATTTAGCAGGTAGATTGGTTCTATTTCTTCCTCTACCTCCTTAAAGACTGCTTTTAACCCTGGGAGTGATGGGCAGCTTTCTGTGGTATGATCTTTAGTGCAGATGGCACAAGTTTGTACCATATCTAGTGGGCATTCTTTATGACTCTGCTTCTTCCTGCATCGAGGGAAAAAGATCACTAGGTTCGGTTCAGCTTCGGCCTACTTATGCTTGGCTTGCATGATGTCTAATTGCGTCATCAAAGTTCCCAAGATATATGTTTTGAAATCCTCCAGCAAGTTGCCGATTTTTTCATGAGTAATGCTTCCACCAGAGATTTTGTTGTCCCTGGTGGTCATATCACATTCTGCTGGTTTCAATCTCGTACTACCTCTTGAGCACCTGATACACAAATTGATAATGCTAGCATAGTCTTCTTGATATATATCACCTTTACCCAAAATATTTAATGTTTCTATCCACTGATCTTTCATTCCCTTAATCAGTGTATTTTTTAGCACATTATCAGGTAAAGGCAGAGTTGCGTAGGGAGACCTTTGGAGGTTATATTGAAAATGCTCCATGTACTCTTCCAATGTTTCACTGGGTCTTGCTACCATTTGGAATATTTCGTCTTTTAGTTCCCTAGATCTACAATAGTCCTAATAGTTTTTAAGGAAAGCGGTTTTCATTTGATCCCAATCATTTATGGTGCCCCCACCTAGTCCCATAAACCAACACAGGGCTACTCCTTTTAACATAGAGGGAAACAAATTTAGTTTCTAGGGCTCGGTGGTGTAATCATAACCTCGACATAATACATCAAATTCGAACAGAAATGCATCTAGATCCTCTGATGTGAGTCCATGAAAGGTGGGAATATTTTGTAGAGGGATAACTTTCATGGGTGCATTGATAACTGTGTCAACGACGGGATACTGTAATGTAGAGGTTTGGGGTGCTTGCAGGTTGTTTGCCATTTCATCAAATATATGCTAGTATCCTTATGGGATTTCTGGAGCTAGAGAGTTATCCCTAGAATGTCCAGAAGTTGTGGATATGATCTTAATAACACTTCCTTGGTCTAGGATACTGGGTGTCCTTTTCTCAATTACTACTTGAGGGGATCTTGGTTCCTCTGTTCCTCCTGTTTCTCCTCCTCCTTTGTGAATATTACAAGAATTCCCTTCTTGTGAAGGAATTGGGCACGAATTTTCAATTTCTTGTAAACTCTGCTCAGCTCCTTCCATTTTACTGTGGACCTTAGCATAGGCTACAAATGGTGACCCTGTGGCCTGAAGGAAGACAGTAGGTTGTCTGGAAGCAATGATTCGAGGACCTACTGATGGCTGAGATTCAACTTTCTTTAAGATGTCATCTATGAAAGTTGATCATCCAAGGGTCGCCAGTCCCTTAGATTTTTCAAGTTTGGATAGTGGAATTGGATTGTTTTCGACTCTTTTCTTCTTAGTAATTCATGCAAAAAATTCAAATGTTTATATCTACCTTAAGTTCCTAACAATTTTGTTGGAAAGCAGGTGGGGGAATAGGAATTTTACTTGCCCCTTACGCAGGTTCTTACCTTCCGTTTTTAATACCCAGTTCTCTCTCAATAGACAAGCATCAAATACCTACTTCAGTTTCCTATAATTGTGTTGAAAGCGAGTGGAGGAGCAAGCACTTTACATGCTCGTTACGTAGGTTCTTACCTTCCATTTTCAATACCCAATTCTTCTTCAACAACAGTTATCAGGTATACACCACTCTTTGTAAATTGGCTACACTCTCCCTGGCAACGGTGCCAAAATGTTGACTGATAAAAGGTGCCTTTTAAAATTCCTAATTATCTCACATTAATCATCAACCTAGGCAAGTCCTCTTATTTCAAGAGTGAACAAATTATGTGGCTGCTCTAAATTCAGAGAGTAATGTTTCCTAAATTGTAGTATAGATCTTCTAATACAAGAGTAAATGGATGCATCTAATAAATTCCAATTGAAATTATTAAAGAAAACTCAATCCTCTAATGAAATTAAATCTTACAGTAATTCAAGTAACAACAGCATCAGTTGAGAGTACAACAGCAATAACTCTTCTCTTCTGAACTGATTTTAATCTAAATCAAACTCAGTTTTCATTAAATAACCCTAGTAGCAAGGATATCAATTTGAGATTCCAATAGCGATAATCAAACTCTTTACAATTGATTAAATCAATCCGAATGCTTATCTAAGTAAATTAATTTGTAATGAAGAAAAATGGAATCAAACGACAGTGTTGTAAATCATATAAAGCAGAGATATACTATCAATATAGAAAATAAATAGCGAAGGAGATAAAATCATAGAAAGAAGGAAAGTTATCAAGCCAATCACACTTGCAAGAATTGGAAATGTATGACACAAAGAAAGTAGTTAAATCCACCAAAGTCCAGGCCCTTAGCTGCCAGCGAACATTGCTAAGCTACTTCAGATAGTGTGAGGGAACAACAAATTCAACTATGTATTAATCATCGAATCTAAATAGCAATACAATGTTATCTCAACAATGAGGGTCTATAATTAAAATTGCAATTTCAATAATAACAGAGATTCCTCCCTTTCTTCTTACAATCGTCTCCTTTTATAATCACAAAGGGTAAAAGATAAATGTTAAATGTGATCCCTCAAGATCTCCTGATCCTAAGGGATTCGCAAACGATTTCTAACTTCATACATCCTTTCCTTTCTCATGATGATCCTCCTGATTCACCTTTAGCCTTTTCCGCAATCGTCGCGTTCCTTCCTTTGCTTGTTGGTTTTTGTTGTTCCTTATTTAGGGAACAACAATTGTCCCTTTTGTTGTTTTCCTACATAAATAAAGGTAAAAGTTAGCTAAATTGTAACTGCAAATAATTCCTTCATTTATTACCATAATTCCTCAATATATTAACACATTACGATATAGAAAGGATAAGAATAAAGGAAAAGGATGATGAGACTAATAGTAACTACATACCCGTTTCATGACTCAACACCAGTTCTAGTACGCTGCTATAGGTCTTTGCCACAGCTTGTTCCAATCCTTGGTTGTGTGCAACCAAGTCGTCGCGTTGTAGACTGATATGCTCTGAATTTCCCTTTTGCTCCATTAAGACCTAGAGGGTGCAGCTTTCCTTAGCACAGAGCTCAGTGGTTACCCAATCTTGCAGTAGATGTAGGGTCTCTTTGGGACCAGCAGCCAAATTCAACCCGCAGCCCATCATCGTGGCTTCATTGTCCTCGGTTGCTGCTAGAACTGCACTTTCAAGTAATCCAACGGTGCGGTCTGAGTGGGTGTGCATCAGTTGAGTATCATCAGATAGCCCCGCCATGCCGTGTGGTGAACTCACGCCCGGGAGTCACACTTGCAATGTGTGCAGCTTCTCTCTAAGCACCCCCAACATAGTTGTCTACTCCCTCATCAACTCCTCCAAAGCATCCTTAGTGACATCACGAATTGGTCTGCTATTGTCAAGAAGATCTCTCTCCAAGGTCTTCATTGTCTTTTTCTTTTTTTGTGCAGTTGTCTACTTATGGATGCATGGCCTTTTGAGTTGGGTCCATGTTGTTGTAAGGTTCGTTCGTTTCTGTGTCTCTACCTCCCCCTGTATGTCCTACTCCGTGGATATTTCCTGACCTTCCTCGGTCTCTTCGGTGGGTGCAATTGTGGTTTTTGCCATCCGCATTGTCACTGCTGCCTCAGCCGCCTTCCATTGCACGACCACTTCCTGTTCCTAGCGCTTGCTCTCCTTCTTCTACTGCTACGTGGTAAGCTTTTCTAGTTTTTCTAAGTCCATAGCACGCCACTCCAGAGACCATGCCACCATTACCTCGAAGATTGCATCATCTGTTGCAATGAACGAAAGATTTACCCATGTTTGGGCTAGATCCTTTCACGCCCAGATATACAAACTATGCATATCTACCTTGAATTTGAACGCGCTTTGCAAACTATCGTATACTATCGGGGATAAACACGGCCTGCGGTTGATCCATGTTCAGATGCGCACCTCCATGAACACCTAAAACACCTTGACCTCGCGAACCCTCATCACGTCTTTTGTCACCTAGAGTGAGGTGTACCTCGCAGCTTCAGGTAGGTTCTTCTCAACGGTGGGGAACTAGCTATCCTCAGGCAGCTCCCCTGCAATGAACAAGATGGATAAGAGAAACCACTCATAGTGGAAGTTCTTACCCTGCTCCTGGGCCTCCCTACAATTTGTCAAAAATTCATTGCAGAGAAACTGCACCCAGTTGAACTGGACCCCCTCTACCACTGCTCTGCCGACGCAATTACGGATGCTGGCACCTCGTCTGCGTGAAATTTCCTCATGAGCTTGCCAGCCAATAGTTGGGTGGTGACACACACTATTGGGTCCTTGATACTTGCTATTACATACCCTCACTTCCACTTCTCCAGCTTATATTTGGCCTTCATGGCTTCTACGAGGCCCAAGTCAGTGCTCTTTCCTGTTATGGATATGAGATCATTTCCTTTGGTAGGCAGCCAAGAAATCTGGTGTATTAAATTGGCCGTGATGGGAATCAGCTCCTCCAACCATAGATACCCATCATGTACTAGACATAGTAGCTGTCTGATGACAAAAATTGTGATGGGCGTGCGGTGGTAGTGGGGTATCCACCTGAGATGGAGTAATCCAACCTTCTCCACACCTCGTAACCACTTATGCTACAGTAATTTCTCCTTAGCCAATTGTGGGAACTTCTCGCTGTCTATGAGGTCCCAGTCTTTGAACTTTGTATTCGGTACCCGTCTGAGTGACGGACCATCAAATCTTATTTCATCTGGAAGAAGCGGGGTCTGGAGCGCACTCTTCATGGCCTCCGGGTCCTTCGGTATCTTGGCCATCCCTTTCCAAGGGGGGATGTATGGGGGTAGTGCTATCACCAAAGGTACTTGTGAAACATTTTATGCCTCATCATCCTATGCTTCAATTTGAGCAATCATGGCTTGCAAATCTTCCTCTTCCTCCTCGTTTTCAATGGTGACAGCTTTGCCCTTCTCTTCCATTGACAATTTACTGAATCATCGGTTCTGTGGTGATACCTAGACTGGTCCCATTGCTTACTTGTCTTTCTAGGGTCGTGGCATGCGTGGGGACTTAGGAACCTCTGGGGCAGCTGCTGCCTCTCCAGGATCCTCCTGGGTCACATGGGGCTCTTCCTCGAACCTCACTCTGGTCCTTGCAGCCATCATCGTTTCTATACTAGATCCGCTCAGTTACGTACTCACGGGTGGCAGGGTAGCTTGGTGCTCAATGCTCTATACTAGCACAAATATTAAACCACCAAGTGTTACCTCAAAGCTACCCCAAGGGTTTTTATAGTTACGCTTGAATTTGAAGTCGACCATTCCCTCCACTTCTGAGTCATTAATACCTTCTTGGTGGCAGATCGTCTCGAATCTAGCTCTTATTTCCTATCTTAATTGCCTGCCGCCCGCTCCTTTCTGTCTTAAATCAGCCCCCTTGTCATGAACAGTGACATCAACGGTCACCTCCCCGCATACCCGCATAGTAGTGCGCGACCACGATCCTTGTTACATATTGGCCCTACGCGGAACTGCCTTTCCATGCAGCTCTTTCGCAAACTCGTTTATAGTCTTGCGCCTTCTTTCAATTGCTTGGAGCATTGATACTATGCTTCCTATGGATAGTCAGGTGGTCGCACCCTTGGTGCAAGGTTTCAATTTTCCTGCTAGCCTAGGCTGCGAGCACCCTTCGAATACCTTTGTGTCTGGTAGTGCGTCACATTCTTCTTTGTACGATACACTCCCTTGTTTAGTAAGGTGCATTCATAGCCATGATAGCAGGGTCATGACTCTTTCTAATGCAGTGGTAGGGTCAGCCAGACTTGGTCCCATCATGCTTAGTTTCTTGCAGCCTGCTTATGTGACTCTGGTTTCCAGTTTTCTAATTTCTTCGTCCAATGTCACACTTTTCTTCCTCAGTCGTGCCCACTCTTTATCAAGTTCATGAAGTTTCAAGCTCCCTCATCGAATGGCTTCTTATAACTGCCTAATTTCTTTACCCAAGTCCTTGCATCCTGTCCCAACTGCGAGAGTTATGGTCTGGGGATTCCTCTCCGTCTTCCTAGTTCCATCTCTATTTGTCAATGATGGTGTCATTTTCGCACTCCTCTTTTTGCTTATGGTCCTATAGGCCCATCGAACTGCTCGTACAAGTAGGTCCCAGTTGGTTCGTCTCATCTGGTGAACTCTGTTCATGACTCCACATAGCTTTTTGAACGTTTCATTTCGACTGCTTGTGGAGTGCATTGCCTTCCCCGCTGTTGTGTCAGGTTCTAATTTTTTATACTCAGTCTGGGAGGTGTTTACATAGCACACGTCTGCACCCCTCGACACAAGTGGCTATGCATACTACCTTCTCCAAGATTCTCGGCTAACATTTATCGTTGGGGACTTCCAAGTCGTAAGCACATCCGTCTTCTCCATTCATGCTCGTTTCCAATAGTCTTCTGAGGTGTATGCCCCCATCGTGTGGGTGTCACGCGCAACACCCCTTCTAGCACACTGCCCCACTGTTATTCCGGTATTGCAATTTCAAGTTTTTCTAAGGATTCCTCCACGTTTGTTGCCCCATCCTCTGTTGGTAGATCCCTTGCTTCGGTCATCATGCATCATAGTGATCTAACCATCATGTTGCAATTCAGCGTTGTTACTTCGTGCAACCAATTTTATCAACGTTCTATTTCTTCATCTGAATTCGAAGTGCAGGAGCTATCATGCTCCCATGAGATTCTCCTGTCTACTGTTGGGTTCACCCGATCCTAGTCTTGTGCTGTTATCTAGTAAATGCAGTCCAGTTCATCATCGTTGTCTTCATCGCACATAGGTTTAGTGTAGCGTGCTCCTCCTGCTAGATCTAGCAGAACCACAATGCGTAGAGAATTTTTCTCGAATATCATCTTCCACCTCTTCAAGTTGATGACTCCATTTATGGCTGTGGCCCAGTCTATTCCTAGAAACGCAGGGTAAGGGTTTCTATCATCAACAATCTCTATTACCTCAAAGTCTATCTGTGTGCTGACACCTTCGATGTCCACTATTACCCCTTGCAACCTTCCCATGGGCAAGATCTTTTGTTTGTTGGCCATCTGTAATTGAATAGGAGACCACTATAATGTGGGTCTGCCCATGCGTTCCCACATCTGTTTTAGTAACACATTCGCATCTGAACCCAGGTCTAGTATTACCTGATCCATTTCATACTCGCCAATTTGTGTTGTCAAACTCATTTCTCTCCCAGTGTGCAATGCATGCTTTCCCAATTTCCAAACTACGTGTGGTTCGCCCGACCCTGCACACCTAGTGATCAGCTCTTGTCATCCTTTGACTGCCTTATTGTCGCACAGCAGCTTCATGCACGTCTATAAAAAGGTAGTAAGCATAGAAGGATCAATTTCTGGCTCTGGTTGATCCTTACTACCCAAAGTAGAGGCCTCCGCAAAGCTCTTCTTAGCTTCAATAAATGTCTCCTTTACACATCCCAAGTCAAACTCAAGATCCTTTGTAGGCACCTTACGAACCCATGTAACTTCCTCAGGCTACTTCCCCTTATCTTTCCCGGTAGTCATACCACTTTGCAACATCATATTCACATTTGGGTCTTCTTCGCATGGTTCAGACCTCATCATTTGAATATTCTGGGTCAGAGTAGGCTATAGTACCCCCTTCTCACACATTTGTGCAATCAACATAGGAAAATCTACTGCTTCATGATAGAATTGAGCATAGTATGAAAAAGATAGTCTCGTGGGGTTGGTACAGTTGCAAGCATAGTGCCCCGGTCCTCCGCAATTGTAACAGATTAATTGTCCGCGGCCCCTTCCTAGCTCCTCATCCTCAACCTCGCCCTTGAAATCCCCCGCACACCATCCCTACGGCTGGGTCAAGGCCTCGCGTTTCCATCTACATTCTATATGCTGGGATCTGCTCCATCATTAACTCGTAGCTACGACATGTACGCTCATCATGGCCCACTGATCTACAAAAATTGCAAAACAGCTGCTGGGGAGTCTGAGTATACTTTTGCAACAAATGAAAGTTGTCTGTCATTTGCTTTCCTCCCACCTTATAGATCGCACACTAGAGTGCGGGTGCCGCACTTGGCCCTACCTATGCCTATGTTCTCAAAGGATTTGGTCCCCCTCCTGCCAAATAATTTGCGAATACTTGACAATGATCCTTATCATGGCCATGGCCTTTACATTTTATGCACCACACTTCTTCACGTGCTTCTAGCTAGGGCGCCCTATCTTGCTTCAAACTCTACATCTCCAAGCATAGGTTTTGTAGTTGCACGTGGATTTGTTGGAATCCCAACCCAAGGTCTTGTATCGGGGTTTCATGCAACCTCATCACCATTTCCAATGCTTCTTCCTAGGTTGAAAGCTTCTGCTATGATAGCGTCATCCTTAAGTGTGGTGTTAAAGATGCCACAAACCACGTGTGGTGCTGCGCATCCGTAAGTGTCATATTAGCTTCATGGATCGTACCTTTCAGCCTTTGACCTAGATCCTAGGGGTTTTCGCCTGGAAGCATCGCGATCTCTTTAAACCCAATGATTGACTATGTCTCTGACTTCAGCCGGCTAAACTCTCTGTTCAGCACATTCTGGATCTCCGTTATTCCTGCATTTGGGTGATCATTCTAGTGCTTGATATACCATGTTAGCACGCGATCCTGTAGTGCACTAACCAATGTGGCCTTATTAATATTGTAATCTGTAACCCCATGTGCTTCTCACACTGCTCTTACTACGAACCAAAACTAATCTGGATCCTCATTCCCTACTCCTCTGAATATGGGTAGATTGATTGCGCTCGCCATGCTAAACTGCAGGCTGGGTGGAGGTGGAGTGGTTGAAGATAGGGGTGAAGTAGGTGATGTGGGCAATGATGTGATTGGAGGTGTGAACTGCGGGATGTGTTGTCTTATCAAACTGAGCACACTTCTCAGAGAAACTCGAGCGTGCTCTTCATCTCTCTCTCATGAAGGTGAAATTAAGGGACTGTTCCCTAACCCTTCAATCCCTTTGTAGACCTTTCCACTCCGCGTCATTCCACTAATTAATGTATTCACATAACCCGCTTTTCACATAACAGCATCTTAATCCAGGTATTCAGGGATTTGATGTACCTACCTCGCGGTCCCTTGAGAAAACATCGTTCTACCTCGCTATAACTCATGGTTGTGTCTATCGCAAACTTAGTGATAAACCTTCCTATTATCTGATCGAGCCAATGGTCCATGGCTCGCACGATCTTATCTTCCAATGCCTCATGTCTGTGTACTCACTCCAGAGTCCACACTATTGGTTGATCGAGCTTGTACCTTCCTGGCTGTCAACTAACCTCGCAATCCAATCATATAGCTCTGAAGAGAAGGTCGTGAAGAAGATCTCATGGATTTCCATATATACGTAGCAATCCAGCCACCTCTTCTTGGATATCTATGGAGTCTTGTTTTCCTATACCACAAACTCGTGAAGCTTCTCATCCAACCAATCTTCAATTTTCTTCTTCGTAGGGTTCCAGCGCTTCGACATCAGACATCCCTTAGGTAGATCCCGGTCTCGACAATAGAACCATTGTTGGCTTATTGGAGCCTGACCTAGGTTCAGAAGTGTTTTAGCCAAATAAATCCTACTAACGACCCTTTCGGCAATAATCCTTGGAGCACGGACTGAAGTCTCACCCGAGGTAGTATGGGAGGGTATTGGAACAAGGTTTCCATACCCTAGGGATGTCTTGATGAGGTCTGGAAAGGTCGCGATCCGATCCTGCTTGCTTACGCTGCTCCACACAGTTGTCTGGCCTTCGCATAGTTCTGTACAGAGTGTGATGAGGCATTGTCCAGATCCTTTATCCTTACTAAGTTATTATTATACATCTGAATTAATTTTGTGGGCCCGGTACTCTTATTTACTCAATTAACACTTACAGTTAGTGTGCACAATCATAAACTGTAAAAAGATGCAAAGATATAACTGAAACATAAACACACGGATCATATGCACAATATTCTAGAATCAACTTATCTTTTGTTAACCTTTTGTTCTAGTACAATCCAATTCCACCCTGTGCACTCAGTTGCAGGGGTCCACGCACATAGCTACGGACTCTACCAGGCCTCTGTACACACAGTTCCAGAGCCTACTCTTACTACTACCAACCACGACTCAGACTTACAGACTCAAAGCAAATATCATAATCAAAAACCCATAACACTTAAGATCTGAACTAGCAAAAGAGTGCCTCTACCCTTAGAGCCTCGCTCTATTTATACATTCCCATGGTCCACGAACCATAGGTATGTCAACACATTCTATATTAAACTACAATATTTTAGGGTGGACTATCCTAGACTCTCGCACTCCGCGCCCAAATTTTGGGGGTATTTACATTACATTGACCCAAAACTCAGGCTTTAAGCCCCAAAAATTCACTATGGGGCTCCGCTGCCCAACACTGCTTGTGGAATTCCATTATGGCATTTTCAAACCCTTGATTATATTCTTCTGACTCTTCAGAATCCAATTCAGTTTGGGCTAGGAGAAAATGTTCCCGCTCCTTGTGAGTGAGGAAAAATTCTTCATCATCGCTTTTTCCCATCACATTTATTTGATTATCCTCCAAATCTTCACAATATTCCCCTCATCATCTGTGTAATTTTCCTAAAAAGGAGGCCGAACCTGCTAGTTTGGACCCTTTTGTTCTTTTTTTTTAAATATGGTAACATTCCTTCTAAAGTTTTGGTTTCTAGTTTGAGGGGCATTTTGGTTCTCTCTTACTTGAGTTTGGTCATTAATGTTTACTCTTTGCATCATATGATTCACTACTCTTACTAAGTTATCGATTTTATGATCAACAACAGAAGCAGAGGGTTCTTCTTTTATGGTAACTCTGCTTTCAGACTTTAGTTTGGCCCTCTTGGCCTAGATGTTAGCTTCAAATTTAATTGCATTTTCTTGCATTTCTTCAAAAGTTGTCGGGTCTCTCTCTCTAAGTTGATATTCCATGTATACATTGAAACCATCTGGAAAATCAATTAGAGCTTGTCTACGGGAGGGCTTGATGTCTTTTGGAATGGAGTTGTAAAAAATATTGAACCATTCACAATATTCTTCCACACTTTCATTTGGTTTTATTTTTAGTCTTTTATATTCATTTAGGAGTTGAAGTAGATTTTTCTTGATCTCCCATCTATCTAAGAAAGTTTGATGGAAAGCATCAAGGTTGGCTATACTTCTTGCACGTAAACTCCTAAACCATTTCTTGACATCACCTCCTAAACTCTAACCAAACAATCTCATTTTAACATCAACTTCATCTACTTCTTGGAGGTCAAACACATCATTCATCCTATGCACATGATACTAAGTAGTATAAGCACCAGTGTTATCAAAGGTCACAATTTTAGATTGGTAATCTCTAGGCATAGCATTTAACTGGCTCGGTAACACCAAAGGTGCATACCTACTTACCATAAATGTTCTAGAAGATTGACTTGAAGATGGACCTAATGGAAGTGTAGTTTTAATAACTATAGGGATAGTAGGAATAAAATTTTGAGAGATCAGAGGTGAGGATATTGAAACTAATAGCTGCAGTGGCTAAATAATGTCAGACTGTTCCAGAGCTGAACATCCCCGAAGATGCATCAATCAATGCAAGGATCCAGAAATCGCTGCAGGTGTGTGTGAGGCACAAACAGAGTTGGCTAAGGTTCAGTTTGAACTAAACCTTAATATCATGGAACTTGAGTTGAGGGCCTAGCCTTTGACTTCGCCTGAAGTCAAAGAGCAGTGTGAGACTGCTGTTAAAGATGTCATTGTAGCTATTGACACGAGTGTGAAGGATTACATTGCGCTCTTCGAGTAGGTGCTCAAAGTAGTTACCAATCTATAGGAAGATCTCAACCTACAAAGACTAGAAATTGAGGTACAGGAGCTACAGTAGAGGTACGATAAGGTCAAAGCAATGGCCCCCACCTTCGCCATCACCGAGAGGTTGGAAAATCTGTAGGAAGCGAAGGCACTAAAGGAACAAGTGGATGAGCTAAGCACAAGGAGGTGGTAGTGAAGGCCAGATCGGGGCCATGGATAGAGGATGCCTATGTACTCACTGCCTCCATTGAAGGGAAGTTGGCAAGTCTGTAGGTGACAAAGCAGAAAATACAGGCAGATAGTGCAGAACCAATGATGGAGCATCAGGTCGAGCAGGTTAAGCAGGCGGCGATGCATTGTACCTTTGAATTTGTCATCATACAGGAGGAGCTGGGAGTTCTTCACAACAAGATCTCCACACTGATCGAGTGACTCGAGGCGAGTCACCAGATTTGTGTTGGGGGCTTGTTGGGAACGAGTCCCCTAGGGTCAATTTTGCTGTTAAAAGCCCAAGTTTTGGGGCTAAAGGCCCAAGTTTTGTATAATGAATGCAAAGTCTCTGCATTTTTTGGTCATGGAGTGTGAATGTGTAAACAATCAAAAATGGTTTCTTCCCTTAGTTTAGGTAGCTTGTGTCGACTTGATGAGATCCGCCCTTGGTCCATAGGCCATGGGAATGTATAAAAAGGGAGTCGTAGAAGAGTCTAAGGCAGTTTTTAGTTTAGTTCTAAGTATGTTTTGGGGAATTGATCAATGTAATGGGTCTGTAAGAGCTAAGAGAAAAGAGTCTAAGCATAGGAAGAGGCTTTGCAGCTGAGTTCGCAGAGGCCTAGGGTAGAAGTCCACAACTAAGTCCACGGACCCCTGCAACTGTGTGCGTAGGGCAATTAAAATCTGTACTAGAGATTTGAACCATCAATAAACAGAATTATTCTGGAGATATCTATGTATGAGCTATTTTACTTATGTTATGAATGTTTTTGGTTATGTTATGTTGAATACTGAGGTTATAATTTAATTCTATATTGATGCGCGAAACTATGTGTTTTACTTTGTCATATGAATGCAAGTAACAATATTTGTTTACGCGAAGATAATCATAATGCATGTTGAAGTTAAATAATACTTAAGCTAACATTGGTAGACACAGAAGTTAGAGTAATTACAGAGGCACGTAAATGTCTGAATTAACTATTTATGGTCTGTGAAGGATGATCGGATACCTTCATGAAGGTTTCAAAGCCGAATAAGAGGAGTACATTAATAATCCCTAAAGGGCTTATAGGTATGCATGAAGGAAGGGTTAGGGTATAAAACGACATCACAACTATCTCAAGGTGTAGAAACTTGGTTCCTGCATCCCCCCATACTGCTTCGAGTGAGACTTCAATCCGCACTCCACGGATTGATGCCGAAAGGGCCAGTAGTGTAGATATTTTCTTGGCCAATTAACGCTGAACTTGGATCAGGGCCCATCAAGCCAACACACACACACACACACATATCAAGTGAAAGGTTGCTAGTACTAGAGAAACACTCAGTATAGAATCACTTAAGAGCACAACAAAGTTACCCTATTCAAGAGCGATAATATATCAACTTACAAGATTTGAGCCTAGGTGGGGAGGATAACAACTATTGTACCGAACCACCCAAGTGTGATGCCCCTAGTAAATTTTTGTTTTTTATGGCTTTTATATTGGAAATGTGGCTGAAAATGCAAAGTGGGACAATTAATATGTTATGACAATGTAAATATTTATTTTTATTAATGAAAATAAACTTTTTTTTGTATTATTATTCTTGGAAATATGTTAAGGTTTTCATATGAGATATTAAACTCTTAACTGCCAAGAAAATAGTTGGAATCGGTTATGCCCAAGAAAGGGGTACGAACAAAAGAAGAAAAAATCCTCCATATTGCCAGATAGAGAGAACTATTAGCCGAGAAGACCACCAAAGAAATACATTATTGGAGATAAATTTCATGGGTGTAAGTTGTTTATAAAAAAGGGTTGCGGGAGATAAATGAAGTCAGAACAAAAGAAATGCGTCAATAGGAGAGAAAGAATACACCTTAACCCAAAATTAGTAGGATGCTACTTGGGTTTAAGGAGGTAAGAACTGAAGAAGAAACACTAAGTTGTTTTCCTGGTAGGGAGGATTTGGAGCTCATGAAGGAGCTACTAGAAAACGTTGTTAACAGTTGGGACAAACATGGTAGCCTTTAATCTATTTCTAGGAGACCTTTATATAATTATATGAATATGTGGAAAAAAAAACATATTAAATATGTACTTTTGAAATTCAGGGTTGTGAATAAATAAAGCAGAATTTTATTATGATTATAAGTGTTTTGGGGGATAACCATTTCACGGCCGGAGGCTCACGATGGGTTTCGGACAGCAGCAGGAACCGTAGGCGCGCGAAGGATTAGGCTAAGTCTAGAGCCTTTCTGAAGACAATCCGCATTCTTTAGGGCACGACTGTCGGTTTGTCTAGTTACCTACTCATCGACCTCACATCCCTATCATCGTCTCCGCCGTTTCTCCGTTCACGTTCACCGCGCAACTGTAGGCGGAATGGACGGGCACATGGAAGATCTGGTGGATTATTCAGCGGATCCTTTCGAGGACCGCATTATTTTTGGAAATCCATACTTTGCTGCCTCGATTTCAGTCGTTAACAGCTCCCCGGTCTCTTCATTGGCTCACTCATACCCTAGCCCTAACCCTAACTGTCCTCCTTCTACTGTGATCTCGGGTTTCTCCCCCGGTTTAGATGCCCCACTGCTATCTCCTGGCACGAAATAGTTACTGGCATCTCTATCTCCGCAAGTTTTGTCATTTGATCAAGCTTTTCTCCCTCAGGGTGACCCGCCTCCGTCTGCGATCCCACAGTCCTCGGCTCCTCACACCCTCCCATCCTCGGGGATTCGACCCTCCGACTGTTTCAGTACCCCTGCGGTAAATGTGAAGCCTGTAAAGCCCACTCCTCCTGAAGGTGTCTCCAGCCCTTTGGTTGATCATCCCTCAGCTCCCCGCACGAAGAATCAGAAGACAAGGTGCATCAAGGCGACCGACAAGGAGATTATGGTCCCATTTGGAGATCCAGCTGATTTTGGGGGCGCGACTCTCATGGCTCGATCGGTTTTGGTGGGACATGTGAGGGGACGCACCTTCACCGTGAACAGATTGACAAAATGGGTGGAGGAGATTTGGGGCAATCTGCTAAAAGATCTTCGTGAGGTTCACATACTTCCGCATGGTTGGTTTTCCCTTCACTTCACCAAGGAGGACTACATCGACATTGTTCTTGCAAAATATTGGCATATTGAATCTACACCTGTCCTGCTCAAGCGCTGGAGCCCCCTGTTCGATCCAGAGTGCGAACAGATCGGGGCTGGTCCACTGTGGGTTCGGATACCCGGACTCCCTCTTCAATACTGGAGCGAAGAGGCACTACAAAAGATTGGGAATGCACTGGGCACGTATCTGGATCACGACAGGTCATACATAGAATCTAAGCAGAGAACCCTAGCCCGAGTCCTGGTTCACCTGGATACACGAGAAGGGCTGGAGAAGAAGATTACTCTAACTTGGGGGAAATTCAGCAGGATTCAGCTACTAGACTACGAGGGCGTTCCATTTCGATGCTATCACTGTCATCAAGTAGGGCATTTAGCAAAGGATTTCCTTTTACTCAAAAGCCCTAAAGCATCGCCCAAAATCTCACCCTCGGTCACTCGGGAAGCTACTCCGGTCATCATCCGCGCAGCACAGGGTGTGGCACCAGCACAGGAGTCGCCGGCGAAATCAAGGCGGAAGGAGCAAAGACCTTCATCGCCGCCATTGACAAGGGAAAGAGCGGTGGCGGCAGCATCACAGACTCCGGGTACTAGTCATACCCATGTCTCTTTGTCTTTCGAATGCACATCTGCATTACCATCTGCATCTGCATCTTGCACTATGGCTCACTGTCCCCCATCTGTGCCACCTCAAACTGATTCCACCGCTCCGCCTACCATCTCCCATATCCCATCCTCTCCATCTTTATCTTCCTCCTCTAGATCATCTCACCTTTACTCCCTCCGACCTCGCCCTCTGATCTCAGGATCCTGTGGGGGATTAGGCATCATACCCCTAAATTTGGGGCATCAGACCACTAGGGGTCAAAAATCAGATCTATCAAAAGCCATTTGGAAAGCCAGTGTGGAAGTTGCATCCGGAAGGCAGTCTACCATTGAAGGGGTCCTTAGAGCAGCACCCTCCCCGCGATGTGGTCCTCCATGAAGTGCCTATCATTTAATTGTAGGGGTTTGGCCAGTGAACCCAAAAAACTAGCCAGTGAACCCAGTGAATCTGAGCTACTTGACATCATTTTTCTCCAAGAAACCCTGGGCCCTGCTGCATCCATTGTACATTTCCTAAACTCTTTGACACCTCGCTGGAAATTTTTGGCCTCTGATGCCTCGGGGCGATCGGGGGGGCTGGCAATCAGAATCAACCCCAGAACTATTAGAATAGATTCTTCCTGGGGTGGGCAAGGGTTCCTAGGGGCAGATATATTCTCAGCAGATCTGGGAGTGGCATTCCGTATTGTGAATGTTTACGGACCTTGTCAGCACAGAGAACCCTTCTGGAACCTACTGTTAAATCTATCTCTACTGATTGCGAGCCATACCATCCTGGGAGGCGATCTGAATTTTTCGATGGGGTTCCGTGAATCCTAGGGCTCTATGGCACAAGTGGATTCAATCACTGACTTTATGAGGAATGCCCAAGAACAAGCTGACTTTGTGGACGTTCCCATGCAACACCCCATGCCTACATGGCGCAATAGGAGAGTGGGAGAAGCTGCATTGGCTCGCAGACTTGACCGCTTCCTTCTAAAGGGACCTCTGATTTAGGAACTGCACCACTTTAAACAATGGGTGGGTTCTGGGGGTTTATCGGACCACTCCCCCGTTCTCTTGGAGATCCTTGGACCTTTGGCAAAACCAAAGGCTCCATTCAAATTCAATCATATTTGGCTCCAAGATCAAGACTTCATCAAGCTGGTAGCTGATTTTTGGCAGACTCATCCTATCAATAGGGAGGCATCATTGGCCAGGGGATTTTGCAAGAACCTCACGGAGTTAAAACACATTGTCATTAACAAGGTCAAGGAGAAGAACAAAAGGGATACGGCACAGCTCATATCTGTGGAAGAAGAGCTGAGCTCTCTGCTTGATGATAGAAACCTGGGATTCAGATCGGCAGTGGAAAAGTCTCGACTGATTGAACTTGAAAATCAGAGGGCCACATTACTTAAACAAAAGGAGGAATCCCTCAGGTTACGTAGCAGGGCTATTTGGTTAAAAGCAGGGGATGAAAACTCAAAATTATTCCACAACTTTGCAAAAGGAAGGAAAGTGTCCAACACCATCTGGAGCCTGCCCCAACCAGATGGGGGAATGGCTGATAATTTTAACAAACTTTCCCAGCTGGGTACCGCACACTTTCGAGGCTTATTCAGAAATCCTTCGAGGGCAAACTTGGTTGAAATCATAGAAGTGGCTTCACATTTTCCAATATTTGTAAATGAGGAAGACTCGGAAGAACTCATGAACCCGGTAACCATGGAAGAATTGGAAAGCACTCTCAAATGGTTCAAAAAGGACAAGAGTCCTAGACCTGACGGATGGATGATTGAATTTTATCTTGCTTTCTTTGAACAGATTGGCCAGGATCTGCTTAGTGTGATTGAGGAATGCAGGATATCGGGGTCCTTATACGATGCAATAAACTCCACATTCATTGCCCTCATTCCCAAGTCAGACTCTCCATCATCTTTTGATGATTTTCGCCCTATATCCCTCTGTAATGTCCTATACAAGATCATCTCAAAAATCATTTCCAATAGACTTAAACCCATTCTATCCACACACATTGCCCCCCATCAATTCACATTTCTCGAGGACAGGCAGATTCATGAAGCCATTGGGTCTGCCCAGTAGGCCTTGCACTCCATCTGGACCAAACATCTCAAGAGTACCCTCCTGAAGATTGATCTCTCAAAAGCTTTCGACAGGGTTAGCTGGCTGTACATAAAGATGATCCTCATCCATCTAGGGTTCCCAATCTCCTTCATCAACTGGATAATGGCCTGTATCACGACCCCTACATTCAACATCCTGATTAATGGATCTGCCTCACATTTCTTTCATTCCCAAAGGGGCCTGAGGCAGGGCTGCCCTCTATCTCCTCTATTGTTCCTCCTGGTCATGGAAGGTTTGAGCTGCCTTATCATTTCAGCCACAAGGGATGGGACCCTCAGGGGTCTTAAGATTACAGAAGAATGCTACCTCACTCACCTTCTGTTTGTGGATGATGTACTCATCCTTCTAGATGGAAGCATAAGAGACACTATGACTTTCTCTCGCATTCTGGCGCTTTTCTCACAAGCCACAGGAATGCAGGTTAACAGAGCAAAATCCACAATAACAATGAATCGCACATCGGTTAATGAAGCCCAATATGCCCTTCAGGCTTTCCCCTTCAGCATACACCCGATTGACAGGGGTCTCAAATACCTTGGCTTCTGGTTAAAACCCACATGCCAAAGGATCGCTGACTTGACTTGGTTAATATCAAAATTAGAAAAGCGCCTCACATGCTGGAGCTACAGGTACATATCCAGGGCTGGAAGGCTGATCCTCATTAAATCAGTGCTGGAGGCCACCCTGGTATTCTGGATGGCCCTTGCATGGATCCCCAGACATACACTTGCTCGGTTACAGCAAATATGTAATAGATATCTATGGGCAGGTAGTCAAGACAAGTGGATATTTGCATGGATCGGCCGGCAGAAGATAGCCATCCCAAAGAAATGGGGAGGATGGGGACTCAAAGAGCTTCCACTATTTGCTCAAGCACTGGCAGCAAATATGAGTTGGGCCCTGCTTACAAGCCAAAACCTATGGACTCGTCTCTCGTACCATAAATACATATGGCCCCTTGACACTATGGATTGGCTTAGACTACCCACCTGGAACAGTACAGGGGCATCATCTTTTTGGAAAGACATTATTCACTCAATGCCCATGATCAGGGACAATTTGGCTTGGAGGATCAGAGATGGTGCTCAAGCCAGGATCGGAATTGACCCTTGGGCTGGCAGTGGGGGAAGGCATCAACTACCGCATGATTTAGTTGATTATCTATACTCTCATGACATCAAGGTGTTTGCTCACATAGCGGACCAAGAAGCTTCAGATATTTTCCAACAGGCTTGGCGATCAGCTCAGCAACTGAACCTCCCACTGCAATGGCATCAAGCATGGGAATCATACAGGGAGGCTCTGAAGGAATCTCACATAAGAATTACTGAGGGGCAGGACGAGCTTATCTGGAGTCAGTCGGATTTTGGATATTACACTCCGAAGGATGGATATACACTCCTCATCAGGCACAAACAACCGGATACTTTGTTGGACTGGTGGCAAAACTTATGGAAATTATCCTCATCCCCGAGATCCAAGCTTTTCTTCTGGTGCGTACTCAGGAACAAGGTACCCACAGGAGGCAAATTACAGCGCAGAGCACACCACGGCCTTACCTGGTGTGCGTTATGCAAATCTGCGTCGAAATCCACAGACCACCTGTTCCTACTTTGCAGAGTCGCACTAGAATTGTGGGCTGATATTAAAAACACCATTGCATTCAACGGCACCTGGGCAGGACAAAACATTACGGAGGCTTGGTCTGAATGGACTGTGAGACACAAAGGCACTAAATCGATGAGCCTTCCTGCCATAGTAACATGGCACATATGGAAGGCGAGGGACCAGATCGTCTTTCAGGATAAACCTGCTCACTGGAACCTGTTGGCAGCCCACATCATAGCGGCATACAATGAACTCCCAGAACCCCCTCCTGCTCACGTTCGTCGCCCCCACCCGCCTCCTCCCATAGACCAATCCACCCCGTGGGATTTCTTCGACGACGCAGCGAATCAGCAGAGCTGTGGAGGAGGAATCATTATTCACAAATCGAACCAGCACTTCTACAGAATCAAAGCAGGATTGGGCACTGGCTCAAACAATTATGCCGAACTTATCACTCTCAGACACCTCCTCCATTTCGCATTGGGCCATAATATCACTTGCATAAACATATTTGGGGATTCAAACATCATTATTAACTGGTTCAACAACATTGCAACCTGTCACATACACACACTCAGCATCATTTTGCATGAGATTCAGGAATTCAAATCTGCATTTAACCACATCTCATGTTCGCACATCTACAGGGAACACAATGAGAGTGCCGACAAATTATCCAAGGAGGCCACGCTAATGGACCAAGGAGTATGGGAAGTCACCGAAGTACATGGACAGCGGGAATTCAAATATTACCACTGTCCATACATAGACCAGAGATACCAGCAAGCATCAGAGCAATAACTTTATGAACTTTTTGATTGATTATAACAATATTTATGTAAATATCTAAGAACATATAGAGCAGCAAGCGAGCCAATGTGGCTTTTTTGTAAATGTTTTTGCAAAGTATAAGATGACCCTGCGTGGAACATCTTAAGTTTTGAACTGATCTATATTTTTGTTGATGGCTAATAGGCACGCTATTACACAATGACCTCAAGCACATACATAGCGATATCAATTTAATTTTCAAATCAATAATGAAAGTTACAGATTTTTCCAGTGGAAAAAAGTGTTTTGGGGTGTATTCAAGAAATTGAATGGATAAACCTTCATAACATTTATGTGAATACAATGTATAAAGATGTATGTCTACTTTTGGTGTTTTGTTGTAGGAAAGTTGGTCATTACATGAAAAAGGGTTTAAATATAGGGTTTCTAATAGGTAATACTAAGCATTCCTCTATTGTGGAGAATAGGGAAAGAGACCCTACCCAAGAACAAACCTGTTATCACTATACATGTTCATGTGTGTGTGTGTGTGTGTATATATATATATATAACGAAAGAGAATTGACTAAAGTAGAGAATTATCTAGGTAGTAAGGAAAATAGAAATATGCAAATAATATGCCTTACAATAACATTTCATTTGTATACAAATTGAACTTAATTGCAAACCACAAATAAACAAAGATATTATAGGACTATAATAAATATAATTGAATAAGAGTTAAAAAATGTTGCCTAGGTTAGCATGTTATAGGAAAAGGACGAGGAAGGGGAAACCATGTTGATAGGCCAAGAGTATGTAACCCTTGGCAAGTTATCAATAGGGACTTAAAGAAAGACCTTAGATGGACTACCATGACAAGAGTCCACAAGGCTTTTGGCCTAGCTTGTGCTTTCTAAAATTAAGCAATAACCACATTATTCATATGAGTATGAATTCATAACAATGCATAAGTCATAATGTACATTTTAGTGTCTGCAAGGAATACCCTTGTACGAATGTATGGAATAGAAAGGAAATAAAACTAATAATCACGGGGTATTTTTTAAGGATTAAATATTTTTCAGATATATAGTATTGTAGGCGACTATTAATGGTTTAAAATTCATACGTACAAAATGTAGGTGAAAAATCAATAAAAAACATCTAATTTATTATAAAAATTGCTAAGTTTTTGGCGAATATCATCCATTTAATCATATATGTAAAAAATAGGCAAAGTTTTAACCAAATTGGTGAATATTTTTTTTATTCAAAAAATATCCAAAAAATAAGCCATTTTCAAAAATTTTCCCCTAAACGTTTCCCTATAACAATGCCATAAATCATGACTACAATTAAAATAGCATGCACAGTAACACAAAGAAAATAATTATATAAATTGTCTTTCTTGAAATAAAGAATAAAAATTACATCCCTCGCCCTACAAGTTTCAGTCACAACCAAAATCATAGAGTGAAAGATTTTGGATAACAAAAAGGGAAAAACCCCTTAATTATAAAGCCAATGTTACAAGGCTTTGACTATGGAATCCGATATTTCAGCCCAATAATTTAATTAAAACCTTCAAGATATTGTATAATAAAAAAATTGCAAACCTTAGATGGTTGGGCCTTTTCTGTATACCCTAATTACAAATATATTTCATGTTGTTGGTGGTTAAAGTTGAAGCCAATGATGGCTTAGAGAACATGTATAAGGGTAATTGTAAATGAGTACCTACAAGGGTTGAGGTGAAACAAGTAAATCTTGTATGTAATTAACCCCAAAAATTCCTCAAAACAAAAACCCAGTTGCGGCCAAGGACTAATCTGTGAACCACCAATGGAAAACCCTTAGTCCAGTCTTGAATTTACTAGAAATTATTTATAAGAATATTATAAAAACAATATTGTAAACCAAGATGTTACCCTTAATGAGAGTAAGTGAAATTTCCTCTGCATCACCCTATTTCATTATAAAATCCATTCAATATTGTAAACACATAATAGGAAACCCTTCTCGAAGAGAACATAGATAGGGTTTTTAATTTAGGACTCAGTTCTAAGAAATTACCAATGAGAATTCTACGAGGAAGGTGTTAGGGTCCTATAATTTGTAGGATCTCAAGGTAATTTAGTATTGTATCTTAGGAATCTTATTTTGTAAATACTTGTCAACCTGCCAATGATTTCCAAATAAAAATAAAAAATAGAATAACAAATGAAAAGAGGGTATAAAGAATAAAAATAAAGAGAAAAAGAAGAATATTGAAAATGAAGAAAAGATTGAAGCCCACCCAAATAAAGAAAATAAAAAAAGAATAGTACTGAAAGTGTTGCAAGTCTAAATTCCACTACTCATAGATACTTTTTGCTTCATTTCTGTAAAATAAAAGTTGTGTGCAGCTTGTTCAAAATGCCACAATCACTAATTTTAGTTTAATCATATAGTCTAATCATGATTGAACTCTTTTAAATTTCTGTAAATTAAGATAGAGAATAAAGTTTTATCCAACAGTTTAATCTGAGTAGACCATTGGTTAGATAGAAAATGGCATTGATCCAACTGTTCGATCTGGATCAATAGGAGAAATAAGGGATAGGTTAAGTAGTTTTTCATTTTTTATCAAAGAAAATAAAAATGGGTTTGCCAGTCTAAGTGCACCCTAGAGACAAAAATAAAAATGCTAGTCTAGCTAAGAGTAGGTAGATTAGGTGATTTGGTAAATATTTGCTTATGTAAATTTTATCCTAAGTTTGAGGATATGGAAAAAGAGGTAAATGTGCATGCTATGGATAAATTATTTCAAAATGTTTTGTTATTCATCCCTTATCCTAAGTTTAAAGGGGAAACATGTTCGCTAGGACAAAGTACTTTATATCTTACATTTTCCCCTTCTCCTAAGTTTGAAAAGAAATATTAAAGTTCATGATGAAAGATTGTGTTTGTCACTTGCGATTAAAGTTCAATCGCATTCAAGGCCTCAGGATATGTTCTCTTTCTTAATCCATGGCCCCTAGTCATTTTCACCCCCCCTTTGCATTATTCCTTTACCGTCGGGGGGGGGGGGTCCAGAAAGGGGTTTTTCCCCCAGGCCCCATCCCTTACGTGGCGCGTTCTGGTGATTTCACACCCCCCTACCGAAACCGTTAATCGCCCGCTACCCCCTCCAGAAACCACTTTCCCTTATCCTTCATACTGTGCCCTACCACTCTTCCTCCACCACTCTCCACCCACCACATGGCATGACCATTGGACCAATTAAATGCATTCCCAGCCAAATAATTGTTCTTCATTTATTTTTATTTCTCTCGGGTAACTGTTCAGCCTAACAATCCTAGGCCATTTCCAATGGGACATTTGTCGTAGTGTTTAAAAAACCTCTGATCCTATCATTATCACCCCTTTCACTCTTGATTATTTCTATTATTCATAATTTCCCATAGTGATCTCCATCAGAGCATTTCCACGGTCAGGAATACATCATACACTGACATTCCCTTTCCTTTTCGTCAGAAAAACCATTATTGCTTCTATGTTCAGTAAGCTCCTCTACAAATTCTCCATGCACTTAGAATTTTATAGTCATGCCTCCCAAAACTAAAACTCAAGATAAACCCATTAACCCTTTAACTCCCCCTGCTTTAGATTTAGATCATACACCTTTAACTGACAGGGATTACAGGAAGTGAAACTCTATGTGACTATGATTTTCTAGAGTCGTATTGTTGGTTAGAGGATAGGAACAGAGATAAAACCGATGAAATTGGGCTATGGGAGTCCAACCTCCCCCATTATATTTTTCACTTGACATTCCAAGCCCTAGAATTTACTAGAAGATGTCAAGATTGTTATATTCATACCCAAAGAGCCATTGTTTCTCCTACAGGTGACATTATTTTCACCATCACAGCTTCGTCCATTGACCAAATGATGATAGCTCCCACTGTGGAAAATGCTACTCCTTTCTCCCTAGAATCCCTCACCTAGATTTATCAAAAGCAGGACCTTGCCACCAAAGCTAGAATTTTTGAATTTTTCCTGCAAGAGAATGCCCAATTACCCAAAAAGAATCCTCCATATCCTTCTTCTATTTCCCCGATCAGGCCAAGCAGATCATTTCCATGATTTCTCACATTTTCGGCTATAATTCTGATCAGTGGGTAGATGAGCTGATTTTATGATTCCTTTCTATATTTTCCACAAACAACAAACCCTCTATGATTTTCAACTTCAGTCAATTCCTGGCTGACAATATCTATGAGCAATTTATTAAGTTTCCTACAGAATAGGTGTTCAATTACACTTCTGTGTTGATTTATATGTTCCTCTATTTTCAAGAAGACAGGTTCAATTTTGAATTACAGAAGCTGGATGATGGAGGAAACCACCAACCGGTGATCTTTTGGACCTCATTGGTCATGAAAGAATAGTAGGAATTTACCTACAAGTAATTTATTGAAGACATTGTTCATCCAACCATGAACATTCTTAACAGTGTAGTACAACCCATAATTAGTGAGGCAATGAAGAGAATTCTACATCTATCAGAACAAGAAAAGGCTAGAGATTGGTACCTATCCCAAAATTACACAGAAATTAGGGTATACAGTTGTGAATTGGCCCCCCTAAAAACTCCCCAAATACCTCCCAATGAGGATCTTTGCACTTGATTATATCAGGTTGATGTTGAACTCAGATGACATTCACTTTGTAGTGGCCAAGAAGAAGGCACAATTCTGAATAAAGACACGGGTGGGCCCATTTGTGTGCAACACCAAAACATTAGGTGAGAAGGCAGATAAAATACTGAAGGAAATGTAGTTCAGTTTGAGCTTTACATTGCCTTATGATCCCTATGGCATCATCTCAAAGCTCAAAGTGGAAAACAAGAACACTACTTACATTCATACTTCAAGGCCATACATAGAGAAATATGCCAATCATCTAGAGTGGTCAGAAAATACCTTGTAGGAAGTTGAAGAGTAGCTTGTTTCTACTTCCATCTTGCAGACTCTTGTTCCTTAGAAAAAATCAAGCAAAAGATAGAGGGAGGAAGGAACATCATCTACTATTGGAAGTGAAGCTAGATAATTCAGAATCAGTTATAGAAAGAGAGCCAAGATAACTCCTAGAGAAGAAGTGGATAAAGAAACTAAAGATCAAGTAGCCATCATCATCACATATTAACCACCTGCGACTACCAAATTCACTACAACTCCTTTTGAGGCTCCATATTCACAAGGTCATAAGGATACTGAGCTAGAATCACAAAATGGAAAAATAGAAAAAGAGAAGACAATTTTTTACAAGTACAGGGAGATAAATCTTAGGAATGAAATTCTGAAAAACAATACTTATAACCAATTTTGGAAGTAGACCTCTAGCTCAAAAAGCAGGTTGCTACTAGTCTTTGATACAGAACATGACAAAATGCAGATGGCCTTTCTTAAGACCCAAATTCCACAACCAAAATCAGTAGCAGACTACAAGAGTACCACCTTTGAATTCATCACAAAGGACATACATCCCATTGATCAAATGGAGATGCAAAAACAAATTGGTGAAATGATATCTTCCACTCTAACTAACACTTCCATGTCCTTACCTAAATTGCAGGTTTATTTTGAAAATGTACAATCACAGTTGAAGATGGAGAAAATGTCCTCCTTGGCTAAAGATAACAGGATCAAGTCTTTGGATGACTTGGTGATTAAGATAGGGTATGACCCTAACGATGTCAAATCTACTAAGGAGATTGCTTAAAAGAAGAACCTAGACATTGCAGCATTGAGGAAACATCTCAAGCTACCAGCTACAGAAGATCAATGACCAAAGAAATCGAAGAGGGTGAGGCACAAAAAGTAGATATGATGAAATTAATCATAGAACAAAATGTGCAGATTAGGAAGATGGAGGCAGATATGGAGAAACTAATAAAGGAGAAGGAAGATAGTCTGAAGATGGCCATTGTCACCCTAGATGTTGTACCCATTTCTTGTCTTCCATCAACAAGAGAAACCACTACAACTACTTCTTCCACTTATACTGCAAGTGTTGAACAGGTAACCCAGACACTACAAAACATGTCACTGCATTCAAAGGAGATTGAACCTTTGTAGAGCCAAATCAAAGCTTTGGAAGTCCAAAAGGCCAAAGCTGAAGCTGTTGGGACTACTGAATTGGAAAAATCCCAGATACTGTTGGAAAATTTGTACTAAGTAGAGGAAGATACTTCAATTGGTCAGACCTTGGCCCAAGCCAAGGAAACCATTTGGATGAATATATTAGACTATATGAATGATATTTGGACTTCTATCCAAATCATATTTGAGCAGAAAGGTCTAATAGAGAAGGCTACAAAAATTACTGTGCAAGGAAGAGAAAATTTGGGAGAAATGCTAACAGAAGATGTTAATATAATCAAGTTCTTAAACTCAAATTTCAGGTATGAACCTGAGGAAGTAGAAGTCAGTAATAGAAATGCCATCATTTTGGAAGTCAAGAAAGTCTTGACAAAGAGAAATCGCATTGATTAGTTGGAAGAATGGTGTGAAACCTTAGAGCTGCAAGTAAAAATATTTACAAACAGAATTGAAGCCTTAATGAAAAAGGGATTGCCCAGTGTCTATGTCATAAATGACAAGTTGAACACTCAGGAAGATTATATCCTGAAGATGCAAGAAATGGATAAAAGCAGCATTAAGTTCAGTGGAATTAAAGGAAGTATAAAAACAAAGGCATTCATGGAGACCATGTCAAACGATTTCCATGTGCAGAATGAGGTAAAGCATATTTTTACTGTAAAACCAACTTTTGCCAAATACACAGAGGTAGATGAAATTTACCGCAGGGTAACAAAGTTGACAGTGCTAGATGAAAAGAGATGGGAATAATTGGTTGATTTACTGGATTGAAGGATAACTTAGGAGTAGTAAAACAACTTTCTAGCGTAGCAGCCAGCAAGAGGGTCAGTTCAGCATTGCAACAATGTTTCGAGATGACTCCATAACTGAAGTTGTCAAAACAGGGCCACCTTTCTTTTCAACGGCCTACATGGCCTATTCTTTTGCCAGAATTAGATGATATAGTTTGTAAATAGGCTAATAATACATGGTTTAAAAATGATTCTGTACAGCTTTTTTGTAATTTTTCATTATAAATACTTCATTGTTTGAAGTATTAAGGGTTTATTTTCCGAATGTAATTTCCTTCTGCAAATTGTAATTTTCAAAGCATTGGAGCATCAATAATACAAGGACCTTTCACATGATTCATGTGGTGTAACAAATGGTGATGTGCCCCTTTTGTCTATTTGTTTAAAAATTATTTTTCCTTTCTCTGTTATTCTAAATTTTTGAATTAATCAACAGAAACTGTGATAAATAGGATTCGTTACTCAGAGTGCCCTGTTTCGGCTGTTGATAATTTTAATGTTTTCCACTGAAGTCAGATCAATGAATTCTTAATTACTCCTTGGTTTCTTATGAACCTTAGACTTCTGTTATTCCACAACTCATTTAATTTCTGAAAATATCAAGTTGGTGCAACCTAGCTTTCCCTTTGAGAACTCCTCTAAAAATTGATGCAAAAATCCAATTTAGTTTATAGACTTTGTAGCCCAATGGAATTATAACACTCAAATCAACCAAACCAATCAATCAAAACAAACAAGTACAATCATAGTAGCCTAAAATTTACATAAAAACAAACCTAAATTAAATAGAGATCCCTCTCTGAAGCTGGCAGGGCTAGATCCCAGCTTCCAAAGTGGTTTTGATGTTGTCCTATGTGTTTACTCCCTTAACCTCGAAAATACGGAACACCAACATAGTGACGACTCCAATGGGGAAAGAATACTTAATATGAAACATTTTATTCCCTTGTTTTTAATTAGTATTTCATCAAACAAATGTTATATCATTATTATGAAATACAAGATTCGAGGTTGTTATTTTGTAAATATTTAGTCTATCATTGATTTTTATTTTAATTTATGTGATGATTTTTAATATACCTGGCTCCCAAAAGAATTTTCACTAGATCTGACCCTGACTCTAATCCTGTTGAATTCGTAGATAACCCTGAGAATTTGGTGAGAAAGAAATTTTTTACAGAGAGTCAAGGTAGTAATATCCCATTGTCTAGATTCAATTCTCATCTTGAAAATATTCCCTTGTCAATGTCTAATTCACTCCCAGAGAAATTTGAAACTATACAAGATAGAGTTTGATTTGTCTTTCGAGCATAGTTTGTTTAGATCAAATTCTGAGGCTTTTGTAGATCAAACTGTGATTGATAAATCCATACTGCAACCATACATACCCCAGAGCCATCATTTTGAAGTTGATCCTAACCTAGAATCCTTACAACAATTTGACAAATTACAAGGTCTAGTTTCAGCGTTGGACCAAGCTATTGAAGAAGCCTTTATTCAACAATCTGTTGAATTTTTTTCTTTAATAGTTGTAGTAGCCTCTTTGTCTATTCAGTCTTCCCATTCTGTTCATCTACATCCTGTTGAAACTAATAGCTTCAATCACGAACAATTTTTCGACAAACATTTGTGCATTGTTCATCTTCTTCTCGCTGATAACATTCAAGGCATGTTGTTCCCAAGCCCATATTTTCGTGATCACACCATCCAACAGGGTGTGAAGGGCTTCACTTGGAAGCATGGCCAAGTTTAACCCGACTTTCTTGATGGCACTGACTGTGGCCCTGTCAGCCTTTGCTTCTCCGATCAATGCTCCATCTGGTAGCATGACAACCTGGGGATCCATTGTACGGACCATCTCTGCTACGTCTGAGGTTCCCGGTGCCAAACACCTCGATGCAGCACTGCCCCGCCCTATAGTGGTCTGCACCTGAGTATCCTGGATCTACAGGTTGTGAAAATCCGTTTGAATGGCAACCAAGGCCTATTTCGTTTGCTACTCGAATTGCTGTAGCAGTTTCACAGTCATGTCATTCACTGTATCACTGATATCATTCAAATCACCCTCTGTCAAGGTGAATGGGTCCAGTGAAGATTTTCTAGGCTTGTAATTCTTCCGAAACCCTACTTTCTCTTGCTCCTATGTGCGCTTAACCCAGAATGGAGTAGTCTCTGAGTTTGCTCCTCCCTGCTCTTAGCATTGATCCTCCTTGTTTTTCTATGGAGAAGTCGACTTATGACTCCTATCATAGTTGCAGTCATCCTCTTCCACCTCTACTTCTACCTACATTTTGGCCACACGCTCTCCTTTATCTTTGTCCTCAACTTCCTTCCTTTTTTTTGGGCCAACTGCTCCATCTTTAACCTGGCCTCTTCCTTCTTCTGCATTGTGATAGATTTACTAGACCCAGGTGATAAGTTTGAGGCCTTGTGTCACTCTGCAAGCCAACTCTCTAGAATTGAAATGAGTGCATCCTCTGTTGCTAGGCATGGAAGATCATACCATTTTTTTGTAGGGTCCTTCCGCGCTCTGATGGAAACATAGTCGAAGTTCACCTTGAACTCCACATATTTGGACAACTTCTCAAAGACAGTCAATGAGAGTTGCAGATTGCGATTGATGGTGGTGCGGATGATTGACTCCATGAGAATCGAGAATATCTTGTTGTCCTTGACCCTTTGGAGGTCATTCGTGTCCTAGAGTGAAGTGTACTTCGCTACTTCTGGTAGCTCTGGTGCAATTGAAGGAAACTGACTATCCTTCGGTAAGTCCCATGCTACTAGTACAATTGACAACAACATCCATGCATAGTGGAAAGTCTTCCTTTAATCTTACACTTCTTTGCAGTTCACAAGGAACTCGTTGTAGAGGTAGCACACCCAGTTAAATTGTATGGTCTACGCGCACTGGGCCGCTAAAGATACCACTGATGCCATCACTTCATATGTGTGACACTTCCTCATAATTTTCCCCGCCAAGATGTGGGAGGCTACTTTAACCGTAGGGTCAGTTATGTTGGAGATGGAGTAGCAACACGACTCCTTGGCAAGCTTGATCTTGTCCTTCATTCATTTAGTGAGGTCGTGCTCACCTGACTTTCTGCCAAATTCCATGGTTGGATTCAAGCCTGCATGTGGGAGCAAGGTGATCCTATGGATCAACATGTCAGTGATTGGTATCGGATCTCCTAACCACAGGAACCCATCATGCACCAAGCATAACAGCTGCTTGATCACTATCAAAGTTATGGGCACGTGGTTGTAATGCGACACCCATAGCAGGTTCAACGGTCTTGCCTTATCTACTGTCTTGGCTCCAACGCGATCACACTAGAGTCTTTATAGCAGATGTGATGCATGAATGTATCAGTCACCAAGTGGGGAAAGTGCTATGATTTTGCTAAATCCCAATCCTCCAGCTTCAAAAGGGGGATACGCACCAAGCATGGTCCTTCGAATGTGATTTTGTCTAGTAGCAACGGGGTGAAAAGTGTGATTTTGTTCTTGTCGATGTCCTTTGGCAACTTCGCCTTGCCTTAGCACAGAGGGACATATGGTGGCAGCTTGGAGACAGGGTCTGCCCCCTCAACATCAATGTCTTCTGCCCCCATGTAAATGTCTTCTACGACCACACCGATGTCCTCTATGTCCTCGTCAGGGTCCAAGTCTACTACCTTGCCCTTCTCCTGTGCAGTAGGGTTTTCTTTCTTCTAGTGTTTCCTTGGTGACTCACCCACTGGATGTGTTACTTTCTTCTTATCCTTCCTCATCTTGGGACCTTCTTTAGGTAGGGTAGGCCTCGGCCTAGGTAGCCTTTGTGATTTGGGTACTTCTGTAGGTACCTCTACATTCACTACCTCCGAGGTAGCTCCCTCAGCTACCATTTCTTCTCCAACACTTGCAGTCTCCACGGGTGCTGACATAATGCCAGTTAAAAGCTCTTGAGTTTTCTTTCGCAATTTCTCAAAACCTGAACTCGCTACCAAAGCCTCAAAATAACCAAGTTTCATGAGTGCTTGATAGCTCAACACCTTAATTCTCAAAATTCCAATTTTTTTTTGTTAGTCAGCCATCTATAATTATAGGTAATTTTGAATTTGAATCTGACCATTCCTGCCAAATTCAGTTCACAAATGCTAGAGTTGCGATAGATTTTCAAAGATCTTTCTCTTAAATTATGACTTAATTTCCACCCTCCCACTCCATTTAGTTGTTTTCCCACTGTCATTTCGTGAACAGTGACCATAACAGTCACTTTCTAGCTACCCTCCGTAGTCTCTCCTTCAATAGCGTAGCTCCCCTCGTGCTTCTACTGACACTGTGACAATCCTCCATTCTGCGCAATACCTGAACTGCACAGCTCTACAACCCAGGCAGTGTACTTTATAGTCTTGCGCCTCCTTTCAGCTACCTAGAGCACTAAGACTGTGCTTCCACCATATAGTCATCTAGACGGATCCCTGATGTCTGGCTTCAATCGGCTACCATTCACCCTCCCTGGGAATGGCTCTCCATTCAACTTTACCAACTGAACTAATCCACCATTAGTAATCTCCTTGATGACATAGGGCCCCAACCAACGCATTGAAATTTATCAAACTTGCTATCATATAATAACACTAGATCATTTACCTTGAAGGTGCATAGTTTGATGTGCCGATCGTGCCATGCCTTTTCGCATTCTTTTTGAACTTGTTGATGGAATCCAACTAGAAACCTATGTTCTTGTATCTCTTCCAGTTGCGTGAGCCTTTCTTCCATGACTCTGTGATCCACCATTCTTGTGAATGCCACTATGCGCAGACTAGGTACAATGTATTCCATTGGCATCACAACTTCAACACCATAAACCAGCCTGAAAAGCTTTTGTCCAGTCAGCTTCTTACAAGATGTTATGTAAGCCCATGGCACCGTGGGTACGTGCACATCCTAATCGTTTCTTTGTGTATTGCAAACCATTGTCAGCACGTTATCCAATATCTTATTAAATGCTTCTACTGTGCCATTAGCCTGTGGGTGATATGGTGTGCTCTTCTGATACTAAACCTGAAATTCCTCTGTCAATGCATTGATCGTTTCATTAAGAAAATGTGTACCGCTATCACTCATTAAAATTTTTGGACAACCAAACCTTGTCAACACGTACTCAAAGATGAATTTTGCTACTATAACACATGTACAATCCTTCACAGGCTGCACCTCTGCCCATCTAGTTGAATACTCAGTCACGGCGATGATGTACCATGCACTCGTCTTCTTTCCTCGAGGCTGAATTGATCCCACAAATTCAATCGCCCACTTCTCAAATGGATGTAACGACATTTATGGATTTAGTGGCAGCTCATTCCTCTGTGATGGTCTGCTAGTCCTTTGGCATGCATCTCATTCCCTACAATATGCTTTTGAATCCTTATGTAGTGTCAGCCACCACAACCTAGCATGTATCATATTCTGTGTTGTTTCTTTTCCCGCATAATGTCCTCCCGTGGCTCCTCCATGAGCCTTAGCGAGGATGTTCTTTCATTCAAATTCTAACACATAACGTTGTCGTATTTCATTTGATCCCATTTTATACAAGTGTCCTACAATGACAGAAAATTTTGTCATGCACACTACCAATTCCTTATTTTGTTGGCTAGTATATCCTTCTGGAGTCGTTCCCATCGTCAGGAAGTGTATAATATATTCAAAGTGATTGTTCGTGACATGCACTACAAAGATGTGTGCATCAAGTACGCCTTCCTCTAAATTAGTAGGATCCTCTCTTGTTTCAATGCGTGACAGATGATCCAGTCCAGCATCCAATCGTCCTGGTTTCACAATAACTTCATAATCCTATTCTTGAAATAGCAACAACCATCTACTTCGTGTGGAAGATATCTTGATATTCACGAAGTAATTCAGTGACCATATTTACTATCATTGTTGGGTTGTGTTATATTCTTTCCACATAGTTAATAGGGGGTTTGAGGGGTACCCGTAACCCCACTTTATGGGGTCCAGGGTAGCACCCTGGAAAATTTTGGTTTTGGACCCTCTGTTAGGTTGGGCGGACCCACCTATGGTTTTGTGCATGATTTTCGCACATGTTTTTTGGACACGATGGTTTTCGGTCCATGGTATTGGACGTGATGGTTTTCGTCCATGGTATTGGATGCTTCGGCATGTATAAATATGTATTGTAACATTGAAAGGAATATAATGAAAAATCAAGCTGGTAGTCTCGGTTTTGAGATCCAGTGGTAAATCTCTGTGTATATGTGTTTTATGTGTTATGCTCTCGCATTTTTTATTTTCCTATGATTTAGAATTCGTATGCAGGTAATTTCTGTACGGGGTTAAAACCTACATTTGGTATTAGAGCTGTTTTGGCTTCAAGGGGACGCCTTTGTTGCTGAGGGGTTTCGCTCGGGCCTGTGGTAGACCCTGTTCAATGGGAGATCTGCGAGATCAATTCTAGTGGTGAAAGAAGATGGCGAGCAGCGAAAGATAGAGATTGAGAAGTTCAATGGTCAGAGTTTTGAGTTGTGGAAACTCAAGATGGAGGATCTGTTGGTGGATAAAGATCAGTGGATCGCGTAGATCGGGTACTAAACCAACGGGAGTGACCGATGAAGAATGGAAGTAAGTTGGATGGAAGGCAAAAGAGCACAATACATTGGTGTGTCTCAATTCAGTAGTTGTTTGAATGTAATCAGGGAAGCTCTCGAAGGCTTTATGGGGACAAGTTAGGGCTTTGTACCAATCTAAGTCTCTGGTGAAGTAAACTGTTCCCTGGCGGAAAAAAGAAGTATTATACCTGAGGATGAAAAGATTGGAACTCGGCTGACAGAAGCATCTGAATGCGTTTAATACTGTGTAAGTCAGTTATTATCTGTTGATATTAAAATTTCAGATGAAGATAAGTGCATCAGTTTGTTGTGTTCTCTACCAGACTCGTGGGATAGTCTGGTTATTGCAATAGGTAGCAATGCAACTGCTTTGCAGTTTGATGAAATAGTCTCAGCCTTGTTGACGGAGGAAATGAGATGAAAAAATATGGACAACCAGAATGATGATGCCTTGTCTGTATGAGAACGGTCCCAGAGCAGAAACAAAAATAAGTCATCGAGTGGGAGATCTAAATCTAGAGGGAGATCTAAATCTCCAGGAAAACCTACAAAGGTTGTGTGCTGGAAATGCGGAAAGGAAGGGCACTTCAGAAGGGAGTGTAAATCTAAAGCTCCTGATAAAGGAAAGGGATCTGATGATGCTCCTTCTGCAGAGGCGAAAACCACCTCAGATGAAAATGGGGATGTGTACTTGGCTTCTTCAAGTACACATGTAGATCATGAGGCATGGTTGATTGACTCAGGTGCATCCTTTCACTTCACTCCCCATAGAGAGTGGTTCTACGAGTATGAGAAATACGATGGTGGTGATGTCTTCTTAGGAGATGATAGGAAGGCTAGAATCATTGGTCGTGGAAAAGTAAAGTTGAAGTTGCAAGGTGGAAGGTGGAAGGGTTAGAACCCTTCCGGGTGTTTTGCATATTCCTGCATTGGCCAGAAATCTGATTTCTGTAAGCATGTTGGATGATGCAAGTGTAAAGACATTATTCAAGAAGGATACCTGTAAGATGGTTTGAGGAGAACTGGTATTGATGCAGGGAGTTTGGATTGGAACTCTGTACAAGCTGCAAGATAACACTGTTGTTGGCGGGTGCAATAGTTCTATGGTTCCTAAAAATGGAGCAGAAAATCTAGTGGTCTCTGGAGAGAAGACCATGCTATGGCATCAAAGGCTTGGACATATTGGAGAGAAGGGCCTCCGAATACTTCATGGTAAAGGTATGGTAGAAGGTATGAGTAATAGCTCTCTGGATTTTGATTTCTGTGAAAATTGTGTATATGGGAAGCAGAATCGGGTGAGTTTCCCCTCTGGTGGTAAGAGGACGAAACAAATATTAGAGCTTGTGCCAAGTGATGTGTTTGGACGACCTGTGAAAGTTCTATCACTGGGTAAGTCTGTGTACTATGTATCATTTATAGATGACTTCTCAAGGAATACATGGATATATTTCCTTAAGAAGAAAATCTGAAGTCTTTGACAGGTTTAAAGAATTTAAGGCTCTGGTGGAAAATCAGACAGAGAAGAAGATAAAGGTGCTGAGGACAGATAATGATGGAGAATTTTGCAGCAAGGAATTTGAAGAATTCTATAAGAAGTGTGGTATAGAACGGTAGAAGACTACTCCATATACACCTCAGCAAAATGGAGTCGCAGAAAGAATGAACAA
>APFE031316481.1:0-10623 GCA_000404065.3 Pinus taeda | reverse complement strand
GTTCCATCACTGGGTAAGTCTGTGTACTATGTATCATTTATAGATGAATTCTCAAGGAATACATGTATATATTTCCTTAAGAATAAATCTGAAGTCTTTGACAGGTTTAAAGAATTTAAAGCTCTGGTTGGCAAGGGCCTTGGATAGTTGTTCGAAATGTTCCCATCCACGAAGTGGTGGCACTGGTTGAAGCAATAGCTCGTTGCACAAACTAGTGGCACTGGTTGAAGCAATAGCTCATTTTACAAACTAGTGATGTCCGCTGAGTGATGGTTCAATGACGAGCAAGAAGAAAATGAAGTCTGAAGGCTTTTCCAAGGCCTCGTTCGATGAGGAGCAAGAAGAAAATGCAAGCCCTGGGAATATTTTTTGGAAATTTAAAAAATCAAGAAAGTCCGTAATTCTTTTTTTTTTAAGAGAAATTTGTTGAAGGGATTTTATGGTTAATGAAAAATTTCTATTCTGAAATAGTTATAGAAATTTTAAATAAAAATCCAGTTACAAGAGAAGGGTTAAATAGTGGGATAGGAGTTTTACAGGGTGAAATGCATGGTTAAACTTGCAGCAGTTCAAGTTGTGTGTGGGTCAAGATAGTAAAAAAATAAAAATAAAATGGAAATTTTCATGTAAATGGGTATATGACTATAAGACCTGGTAAGGCATGCGTACCCCAGTAAATCACTGGTAAAGCCTGAATGTCTGCTTGGGTGATATGGGGACTGCATAGTGCCTGGAGGTGAGTGGTGGCTGGCTCACTTGGCAAATTTGGCTAGATTTGGCTAAGGAAAACCCAAAGTCAAGTTTAAAGGGGGGATTGTTAGATAAACTTGACCCTATGGTGGAGTTGAGGTTATGTCAACAGTTATGGTTAACAGTTGTGGTTTTGGGCACTAGTATTGGTGACTCATGGTATTGAACCCATGGTGTTACATGTAGTTGAAGCCCTTAAAAGGCTTGTGTATTCTCCATTGTAGGTAGCCATGGTTGAGTGGTGAAAGCTCAGGTTGTTGGCCGGCTTGGCTGTATTTTAGCCAAGGACAATAATAGATCTATTGTTGGTTGGTTTTTCCCCCAATTGGGATTTTCCAGATAATCATGGTGTACATGGTTTGAATGTGTATTTCTTGATTGTTATATTTATTTCTCTTGAACCCTAACAAGTGGTATCAGAGCCATGCCCCAAACTTAGCCAAGTGGATGAATCCTCGGAATGACAAATGAAGGTGGTGGGCCCTGGTAATATCACGATGGGATCCATGGATGAGCTCGGTTAGACAGGAGGTGTGCTCGGATTCTTCATGGACGTGTCCTGGTCCCAACACGGTGAAGAGGAGTTGACGTGGGATAGAGCAAGCTCTCGAGGCAAGTGGTGCTCCATGTAAGGTGTGTGCTTCCAACGCATTGGAGCGGAGAATCCTAGTTGATAGAGAGTGGACAGATGGATAATCGTTTGAAGGGAGGCTCGATGGTCCTTTGTTCAAGGGGAGGATTGTTGAGTATATGACCAAAGTCCCACATTGACTAGAAGTGGGGAGGATCATGGGTATATAAAGATGGACAAATATCTCCATTGGTATGAGGCCTTTTGAGGTAAAGCCCAAAAACAAGTTCATGAGGGCTTAGGCCTAAAGTGGACAATATCATACCATTGTGGAGATATGTTGTGTCCAGAGTTCTTACAATCATGTCATCCTAGTAGTCCCCAATATTTTCAAACTTCAGCTCTGCCTCTGTGCCAATGTTCACCTGTCTATTTTTGAGTGGCTTTGTAATGTTGGCATTCTCTAGTTGCGGTCCTTCAACTTCATAGTGACCTTCAGCCTCTGGAATATTAATATTCCTCGGGTCTTTGTATTCTTCTTCCGATGTTACATTGTAGCACTCGAGCGCATGGCTCATCTGGGTAGTCCAATTAGGTTGAATCAAATCCAGAGGATCCTACGGTATCTTGAAGATTGATGGATTAACCCCCTGCAATGTTGCGTCGACACATTCAAACCCATCCTCAAAGCTGAACATTATAAAAAATCCTTGGCACAAAACATCCCACTCTTCAGTGCCATGGCGAATTTCTGTCTCCAAGTACCAATTCATCAATATAACATCCAAGGTATGACAAAACATATGTACCCACTCTAGCTAAGGCTCTGCTCCATACACGTTAGTCCATTTGGCCAAATGGTCACGTGGGTCATTCCTCCCATCATATTTTTTTTTTAGCCACACTTGAGGGTGACCAAACTG
Source organism: Pinus taeda (assembly GCA_000404065.3). Lineage (NCBI taxonomy): Eukaryota > Viridiplantae > Streptophyta > Pinopsida > Pinales > Pinaceae > Pinus > Pinus taeda. The sequence goes on along the minus strand of APFE031316481.1, from coordinate 8,379 downwards.
CACTCTCATCATTTTTCTATATACGTGCCAATCATCAAAATTGTCCTTGTGTGTGCCCCACAATCTCATAGGCATAGCAAGCAGTACCCAATCTAAGGCCTAGAAGTGATGCATCTTTGGCACTTCTCTCTCAAATTCATCCAAAAAGTTGTCAACATCAGTTAAAAAATCATAGTATGGAAAATTTATTACCTCTGATGATACACAGTGGAACGAATTGGTCATCATATTACAGCACAACGTAGATACTTCATGTAGTTGATTATGCCAATGCTCCAATTCTTTATTTGAATCTGTTGTGCAGGAAATTTTGCTGTCCCATGCAATATGCCCATCTACTGTCAGATTCACCCAATCCTGATCTCACACTGTTATCTTGTAAATATGGTCTAAATCATCATCACTTTCATAATCGCGAACCGGTTCAATATAGCACAGTCCTTTTGCAGGGTCCAGGGGCACTACTACACGAAAGGGATTTCTTCTCAAATATCATATTTCGCTTCTTCAAATTGATTACCCCATTCATGTCAGTCACCCAATTGATCCCAAGGAGTGCGGGGTAGGGATTGTTGTCATCCACAATCTCTACCTTCAATATCAACTGTTACCCCTTGCAACCTCCCCATTGGGATGATTTTCTGCTGGTTCACCATCCTTAACTTATTCGAGGACCACTGTAGCATAGGTCTCCCCATTCTCTCCCATGTCTCTTTCGACAAAAAATTCACCTCCAACCCCAAATATAAAATAACTTGATCCAACTCATATTCTCCTATCTTTGTAGTAAGCCTCATCTCACGCCCCATTCTTGTCTTATGCCTGCTGATATTTCTGACTACGCGTGGTCCATTAGTAGTGTTTTCCTTCCCATTGCATGTATTGATCATCTCCTGTAGTCCCTTCACACCCTTGCTATTTCTCAATAGTTTCATGTAAGTCTCTAAGAACGTGGTAATCATGGACAGGTCCATTTCTTCAGTCGACTTCTCCTAACTCCCTCAAGTAGAGGCCTTAGTGAAGCTTTTCTTCGCTTACATAAACATTTCTTTCACGTGTTCTAGATCAAACCTCGTCTCCTTTTCTGGTTCTTTGCAGACCCACTCACCTTTTTCAGGCTGCTTCCCCTTATCTTCACCAGTCGTCACCCCACTCTGCAACACAATATTTACCTTAGGATCTTCCTTGCGAGGCTCATCCCTCTTCATCTGTAGGTTTTGAGTCAACTGCTGAGGCTACACCCCCTTTTTGCATATCTTAGCTAATAATATAGGGAATCCTCTATTGCATGGTCAAACTGAGTATAATAGCGGCATGACAGATGCGTCGAACTCAGGCAGTCTTGCACGTAGTGTCCTGGTCCCCCACACTTCTAACAAATGACTGCCCTCGACCTATACCAGGTCCTCCTCCAACTCAGCCTCGTCCATGCCCGTGATATTCGCCTCACGCTCCTCCAGTGCCTTGGTCTAGAGGCTAGGTTTCTCCCTAAACCCTATATGAAGGTGTTTTATCCATCATTAATTTGTAACTACAGCAATTGCACTCATTATGACCCACTGATTGACAGAAGTTGCAGAAGAGTTGTTGCGGTATCTATACGGATTTCTGCAGCAAATGAAAATTATCTGTCACATGTTTTCTAGCTACCTGACAGATAGCACACAATAGCCTGAGCCCTGTACTTGGGCCTACTAGAGCTTTTAGCCTCAAAGGCATTGGTCCCCCTGCTGCAACATAATTTTTGAAAACTGGATAGTGATCTTTGTCATGACCCTGGCTTTTGCACTTCACGTACCAAACCTCTTCACGCACCTCAGGCCGAGTTGTTTTATATTTCTTCAGGCTCTGCATTTCTAGGCAAAGGTTCTATAAATGCAGGTGAATCTGCTAAACCCCCAGATTAGCATCTTGCATCAGTGTCTCATGCAATCTCATCGCAATTTCCAGAACTTCTTCCTGGGTCCCAATATTCTCTTGTGATACCATAACCCATAGATGAGGCAAGAGTGAAACCACAAACCATTTGCAGTGTTGCCCATCAGTAAGATTCATGTTAGCCTCGCAGATCATACACTTCAATCTCTGATCAAGATACCAATGTTGGCTTTGTGGGCCCTGACCTAGGTTAATCATTAGTTAGCCAAAAAAATCCCTACACTACTGGCCCTTTCAGCATCAGCCTGCGGAGCGCAGACCGAAGTCTCACCCGAAGCAGTATGGGGGGATGATGGAACCAAGTTTTTGCACCCCGAGATGGTCGTGATGTCGGTTTATACCCCTTGCTTGTTCCTTTGTGCAGGTTGCTAAGCCTTAGGGCTTCTTAATCTACCCTCTATCCCGCCCTTCAGTACCTTCATGAAAGTGTATGATTGACCTTCGTGCAGCCCTAACCAGCGGTTCAGGTACTTTTGCGCTTTTATGAAAATGTATTTCATAGGTTCCCAAGTTATCTCAAGTGTTTACTTATTCTACCAATCAATTACATTTATCATTGCCTAAACTAATATTCTTACTTGCGATCAATTAAAAGATATAATCACTTACATTCGCGCATCAAATAAACATTGTAATATAAACCCAAACCGTAATGCAATATAATCAGATGCATTAACAAAGACTAAATACACAATAATTGTAGAATACCTCTCTTTCTTGATATCTCCAGTTTAATACAGACTCTATCCACCCTACACACACAGTTGCAGGGGTTCACGCACTTAGCTACAGACTTCTACCCTAGGTCACTGCGCACTCAGCTGCAGAGCCTCTACCTACACTAGACCCAAAAACACTTAGACTTCTCCCAGCTAGATCACTCTGTAGAAACCATCTCAACTCTACTTTTCTACTAACCACATAGAGCTTACTTACTTAGCTCCTTTTTATACAATCCCATGGTCCGCGGACCATGGCTAGATCTTTACCGCCAACTTAACACTTTACAAAATAAGGGCAGACAACTCTTTATGACTCTTGACACCTTCGTGCTCCACAACCACAAAATCTGGAGACTTTACAACTTTATTGCAAAATTGTCCCAAAACATGGGCTTTTAGCCCCAAAAATTCTCTTGGGGGAACCCATTCCCAACAGGCCCCCAACACAAACATGGTGACTCGCCCTCGAGTCACTCTGCAAGCAGGGAGATCTTGCCGCGAAGACCTCTTAGCTCAATCTGTATGACTGCCACCTCGACAGTGCATTGCACGGCCGCCTACTTCACTTCTTCAACTAATTGCTTTGTCGTTGGTCTTGAACTTTCAGCCCGAAGCTTTTGTTGAGTCACCTATATACTAGCAAGCTTTCCTTCGATGGATGTCATGACCAAATAGGCCTTGTCCAACCAAGGCTTTAAGCATGCCTTTGTGGAGTACTAAAGAAGGTATGTTTTGAGGGTTATTTTAGTACCTTTTCATTAGAACTTACAAGCCTTTTTGCATCATGAACTTAGAAAATGATAAAGAATTGTAATAAAACATGTGAGATTAATATACAAGACAAGAACGCTAACAATTGTCATTTCCTTATGCAGGAGGGAGAAAAAACCAGAAGTTTCCATTCTAAAGGAAAAGACAAAGACAGGTTAATTTTTGTCCCTTCGACGGGAGACTGCATGCAAACGAGATCAAAATGGATCAGCCCGGGAAAGGAAGTGGAGATATCAGCTTGGCGAAGAAAAAAGAAGAAATAACTGGGGGTTAACGGTTCTGCGAATCCCTCAAGATCTTTGTCTTGAGGGATCGCTGTTTTATCGATTTCTACATTTAGATATCTCTGTCGTCACCTTTATATAAGGGGCAGAACTGTTAGCTGAGAGAGATAATTATGCCTTTATGTAATTTCTTTTAAAGATCAAAACTTTGATCATCATGTCTTGTTAAGACTTTCTCTACTGTAATTTTACTTGATGCATTAATACAAACTTGGTTACTCTTTCATCTTTGAGGTTGGAATAACTTCAAGTGGTGTACCTGGTGAGCTCCAGTATTGTAGCAATAATGCTACAACTCCTGGGGCTTCCTGTCTCTCATTTTATCAACCCAGTAGTTCGTACAAACTTGGAAGCGATGGTGCTGTATGCACAAGTACTAGCTCTTGTCGCAGCTGTCACTTGGTCAGCTGGCACAAGTCCGCTAGGGCTCAAGCCAACTTCTATGGGCTAACAGAAGAAGCTTTGTCAATGATGGACGAAAGCTAGCTCAAAGAAGACTAATCTACTTGACAAAAATGAACTGAAAGCAAATCAAAGCATGTAAACCTAGGAAACCCTAATTTAATTAGTCTAGCCTCTATAATGCAAATGACGTGAAGGAAACTTCTACCAATGCTGTTGTTACCTCTGATAAGTGAAAATGCATGGATCTAAACTGCTTGCATCATAAAAGACATGTTTTTGTATTTTTCCTTTAAGTGGATGGGATGATTGTGATTGTGTGCTAATTAGGGTTTGGTTGTGCAGATGGGATGGAGAAGGAAGGAAAGCGTGAGACAGGTTGGGAAGGCTAGGTGAGGTCCCTATGGACCCTTAGCATCCATCCACAAAGGTTTTCCACATTCAGAATCTTAGCAACCGAGTGAATGGCCTCCTACAGGATGTCTACAGGGGATCCTACAGGATACTCAGAGGTTTCTACAGGACGTCTATAAACTGCTACAGGATGACCTACCGTGAAGGTTTGAAGTGATTGAGGAGTGATGGAATGGTAGGAAGAGATATCTGAGGTAGGGATAAGGCTGGTGATTGCTCAGAAGTGGAGGAATGAGATGGGAAATGGGAGTAGGGAGTATGTTGAAGGTAAAGGGTTATGTCAATGAAAGGTTAGGAAATGAAGTTACGTGAGGAGTGGAAGACTTTGGGAGAGGACAGAACGAAGTGAAGGTCGAGGAGATATGTTTGCATGCGTGATCAAGATGGAGGAGATGGTAATGGAACGAGAAAAAGGAGTGTAAATGAAACAAATGATTATGACTGTCACCAAACCGAAAATGCATCAACCTAAATTACTTATGCCATGAATTCAATGAACAGCAATCCAAAACGCGAAGAGAAATATGTATGAGGCTGTGATGAAAGTATGTGTGCAGGTGTGAATGACAAGGAAGCATCTAATCAAAACCGTGACTGTATTGCAGCAATCATCAAGTAAAGTAATGCGTGTTTTTGGTGGCTAGTTATGGACTGCACCCCAATCTTCAAGAGAGATGGCAATGAGCCTTAACAACCGTTTTGCTGGAGCTCCAATTGATTGTATATATCCTCTGCTACACTAAGCAAGTGGAAACAACTGTACCATAAGCAAAATCTATCCTACTCATAAGAAAACCAAATCACCAAACTGTAATTCGAATTGCATGTGCAAACGAAAACTTAAAGTGCTGGAAAATGAAATGGAAACAACACTACAGCAGAGGGGATCTATGGCTCTCAGGTTGGGCCCTAACCTGAGAGCTATAGTCTCCTTAAGAAACTCAGAACTAGATCACAAACTGCCTTCTTTATTCATAATCTGATGTCATGCCAAATTGGCTTACAAAAAGGAACGAAAACTGAACTATGCTCCAAAATTACAATAACAATACGAGAGTTCCAACAACCTATCTAAGGCTAAGGCCTTCATACTTATACAAAAACGATGATCCACCAAGTTCCTTTGATTTTAGGAGCTCGGCTGTCCAACTAGAGTCTAACTGCGGATCCGGTAGGGCAGTCATAACTACTGTTCCTGTAGAACAGTTTATGACTGTTGTTCCTGTAGGACAGCTGGCTGCTTCTTAAGCTCAGAGGGGAGATGGATTGGAGCTCGGAGTTCTTGGTGGGAATCACGAGGAATGTCCCAAGACCGTGGACATCTCTCCACAAAATCAGCAGTGCCACCTCATTGTCTCCTTATCCCCTTTTTCGTTGTCTCTTGCTCCCTTTTTAATGCCAAAACCTGGAATCATAATGCATTAGTCACGTAGATAAAGTGTCTAACCTTCTTCCTACAAACAACATGAATAAACTAAGAAATGCATGCATAATCAAATAAAACTGAATGGTTTGAGCAAGTAAAATAGGCCAAAATGAGCCCAAATTGTACCAAAATTGGGGCTCATCAGGTGCGTACCCCTGTGAAAGTCAAAAGGCGCAATTTTTATCTTAAAAAACTCATTTTGGGTTAATTCTAGAGTTTTCTAGAAAGATTTGTCACGTGGATTGTTCGCTCCAAGTGGTTCATGCATCCCATAAGAGCAGGAACTAATCCCTTGTTAAGAGGAGCAATCCCTTTGAAGGAGGACTCTATCCCTTTGAAGGAGGACCTGGTAACTGATCTCCATTGCACTATAAATTGAGGCATTGGGTCAGTGGCTTGAGAGGTTAGAAGCTGAACTTTTGAGGGTAAATGCTAGTGAAATCAAGACTTCCTATTTGAGCTTAAGAGGAGAGATCACATACCTTTTTGGCTTCATTGGGGAGTGAGTGAAGCTTGTCAAAGTAAAGGAGACTTCTTGTTGGACCCTGGGAGGAGCTTGTACAGCGTCAAGGCAAAGGTTGTAAGGTTCTTCTCCTTTTGAATTAATACAATCAAGCTCATTTTTCTAAACAAGTATCTCATGTTATTTGTTTCATGGACTCCTTGACTTTCATGTTAAATATGTTTTATAATACTGGTTATTCAGGTGCTATTTAATCATTTGCCTTGTTTGTGTTTGCAGGCTTGTGACGAAGGAACTTACTTGGACCAAAGGAGCGAAGGCATCTCCAAACTTGCGTTGGACATGAGGTAGGCCTCAAACACATTTGTTTGCCATTATTTATAAAGCACATTTAGAGAAAGATAGTGTCTGGTTGGTTTGTTTTTCATTAGGTCTTCATTAGATTCTAGGAAGGTCTATCTTGTCCGCAAGATCGACTCATTCCGCGTGACAAAATGGCGACTCCGCTGGGGACTTAATTGTTTTCCTCATTTTTCTTTGACTTGAGAAACTTGTCTTTTTGTTTCTGTTTTTGGCTTGTTGTGTGTGGATTTGGGTAGACTTAGTGGATTTAGGTTTGCTTTTTATTTTTCATTACTTTAGTTGAAGTCCACAGTCTGTGCTTGTAGCACAGTGCATACCTGTATGCACTTTTACTTTGTGCACATAGCATACACGCACCTGTGTAAACTCTGAACCTGTGTACCCTGCTAAAATTTTAAAAATTTTGAATTTTACTCTTTAACTTAGTTTTAGTTTGATTTAGTAGTTGTTATCCTCTGCCCATACCTGCATGTGACTTGTTGAAAGCTTTCCTTGGTTTAATTCCATTGGCATTCATGTTTTAAGCTTTTATCAATTGGGTGTTTTGAGTCTCTTTTTTGAGAAATTCTTAATTTGATTTCCTTTGGTCATTACTTGGAGGTTTGTCTCAGTCTTTTCACAATTTTGCATCTTTTTGCTTTTGTTTTTGCAAAGAAAAATTCCCCCTCATTCGTCGGGGGGGCTAGATTGTGTACGAGTGTTAATCGCCTTTGAGTATTTTTATTTTTGATCTTTGGAACTCTCACCCAAATTTCTTGACTTGCACTTGATTGGTTCTTAGATTACATTAGAATCATCTTGTGTTTGAGAATTCTCTTGCATAGATCACATTTTCATAATTAGAATTCTCGTTTTCAGAATATGAATGAAAAATGTGCATAGATTACATTTTCATACTTTTCAAGTGAATTGTCCATAGATTACAATTGCATAGTTTACATTTTGAAAAATCAATTGTAGATTTAGATCAGCTATCTTTGATTTGAATTTACATATTTTTATGCTTGTTTTTAACACACAAAAAAAAAATTAAAAAAAAATGTTTTGGAATTGATTTGCATTAGTTTTTCTTGATGAAATTAGTGCATTAGAGAATTTGTTATATTTTCTCTTAGTGATCAATTTTTTGCATTGTTGGAAGTGAATGGAAACTCTCTCCTTACTTTAGTTAGGGTTCATCAAATTGAAAAGATTACATTATCATATTCGACTACATTCAGTTTTGGGTCGGGTCATAACACCATTGGTTTCATATCCATTTACTCTTTTGAGTAATAACAGCCTAAATAACACAGCGCTTAATTAAAATTCATCTAGTAATTTTTACATTTTTAGGGCTCTTTCCACCAATCTAGCTTAGTCTAGTGTCTTGGAATAGGTTTTAGTTAACTCTCCAAGATAGTCAAACAAACAAGTAATTGATCTTGCGGTAGAGAAAAATCAAATTGTTACATCTATGCTCTGGGAAAGCTCCTCTTAAAGGAGAAGCACGAGATCGTGTCCGAACTAGTGTGGGAATCAATCCTTCCTCATTGGGAACAATGCCAGATATTCACGTATTACAAACGGTAAACCTCGGATTAACCATTGTCGAGG
>APFE031316478.1:5103-23247 GCA_000404065.3 Pinus taeda | reverse complement strand
GATTGATTTCTCATTCTCAGTTATATGCATTCTCATTTATCTTGCTCATATTCGATTAAGCTTCTGCAAAGTTTGTTGTAGAAGTAGATCTTGTATTTTGCTTTAGAATATTGCATAATCTGTTGATCTACAGAGGGAATTTCTACAACATCCACTTTTTCATCTAATTTTGTGTCCATTATTGCACCCATGTTTGCATCCATGTTTATAACCTTTCTGGTATCTTATTTTTCATCCAAGTCTACCTCCTTTTTGCATCCAAGTTTATGTCCTTTTCAGCATCCATTGTTGCATCCACTATTGTTTCACCACAATTTGAGCCAAGTTTTGCACCTACTATTGCACCGATGTTTGCTTCCACTTTTGCATCTGCATTTGCATCATATTTTGTGTCCAAGTTTGTGTTGACTATTGAATTTTTTTTGTAACCACTTTTATGTCGGGTTTTGTGTCTTGTTTTGCATCTACTTCTATTGAATCCACTTTTGCAACCAAATTTACATCCATTGTTGCAACCATTTTCTCATCTAATTTTGAATCCATTTTCCAACACTCATCAAATATTTTTCATTGATGTTATTTCTTATGACATTGACAATTATGAACAACTAATGACAATGCCAATAATAGTTATGAAGAAGATAATTAATATGGGGATAATGACGTGAATAATGATTATGATGATAATGACAATGATGATAAAGGCGATGGTGGTTACAATGACAATGTCTATGATGATGAGCTAATGACCTTAGAAAATCTTCCCAATTTTAAATGTTGTCATTGTCATAATCATAATCATTATCTTTGGCATCATCATCCAAGCCATCATCATCTGATCATAATTATTATCATTGTCATCTTGGTAATCATCAACAATAATAGTGGCATGAATGATGATAATGATGTCGACGATCATGATGTCCATGTTGAGCTCACAATTGCTTCTTTTTTACACCCCTTTTCACTCTATCTATTTATTTTTTACCTTCATAACCACACATTGGGCATCAAATCATGGTAATTATGACATGGAAGGTAAACAATTGTCTTGTATTTCATACATTGATAATGTTATTTATTATTTATTTTAATATTTACTTCAGCTACCAAATTGCAATGATTTTGCATCTAATATACGATTCTACAGCCAAGTCTGTGGTTTGACAGGTTCCATGGTGCCAACTAGGAAGTGAAATATATGGGTAGGTGGAAATTGATGCACTCAACGATTTCCTCTTACTCTCATGAACCATATCAATGGAAGAAGTTCTTGGTGATGCGGTCAAAGATGAAATCAACCTATGTAGTTAACAACATGTGAGCGAGAATGAGACTTGTGCCTCATAATTTGATTTGATAATAGAAAATCATGGGAAAGTTATGTTACGATATACTTTCAAGTTAATTATAGTTTATGTTGATAGGGATTAGGCATATAGCTCTGAACAATTTATTGCTATGAGCTCTATAAATATGCCCCTCGACAGAAATGAAAAGGTTGTTAATTAAGGATGCAACAGTGAGATTTAAAATATGTTTTTAATGCTCTGTTTATAAAAGAATCATTTCTTCTTCTCATGTGTGGTTAAGTGTTTGATCAACAGCGTGATTTCCTTCTTCTTGTTGATCCAGGTGGCTCCAAGGACACACACAGGACAAAGAGGGCTTATGGAAGCTCAAAAATCAAAGTGATTAGAATGCTTTTGAACTAGTACCAAAGTGTAGATCTCATCGTCCTAATCCCGGTGGTATGAATGGTTCGTCAAATCGAGTCTGTATGCGAAATTTAGGAGCAGTCAAAGTTCAGGTTGAATTGGGTTACTGGGCAGGCTTAAGGAGGCAGCAATTTGGACAAAATCCGGCCACCAGATTCCAGCCAACCTGGGCCAGATTCTGGGCGAATTTGTGGCCTGATTAATTTGTCTCCTTTCAGTCAATTTTTTGAAATTTTTCAAAAATGGCTAGTTGTTTTTAAATAACAAAAAAATATATATAATGTTGGTGGCGGGCCACCACTCACACCCCCAAAAACTATTAACAAAATTTTATTAAATATAGTCGATGGGCCTGACCCCCCCCCCCCACACCATACAAAATTTTATGTTTATTATGGGCTGGTGGTCATGACCCTATCGAATCCTCTAACAACCGCCACATCATATTAAACATTAATGTAAGGGTGGTGGGCGGGCCACCTCCAGTGGACCCGGCCCATGCCCCACTAAATTTACCATAAATATGAATGTGTTAGTGGGAATCAAACCCACCCAGCCATGTGGTCGGCCCGCACCATGGGCAGCCCAATAAATCAAACAAACGCGCCACATTAAATTCAGCCCCAATCATATGTCGTTTAAAAAATCCACGCCTAGTTTTTTTTAAAAACAAAAAAAAATACATGTGTGTTTTGTAAAAAAAGTTTTGTTATATATGGTGGGGGCGGGATTTGATCCCCCGACCTCCGCACACCTAATATGGTGACTTAACCACTAGGCTAACGGCCTTATCTTTGTAATATATGTCCAAAAAATTATATAAAACCTCATTTTCCAGTGCACCCAGGAGAAGGAGGAGCAAGGAGCATGCACAGAAACCGAGGCATTTTTTAATTAAATTTTAATGTAATTTGGAACCATGAAAATGAGAAAAATACAGGTGGAACCATGATTGGGCAAAATTCTCAGGAGGGTGAAATTTTTGCAGTGTCCAAATTGGACAAATTTTATGTCGATCTTTTACCTCTCAGCGACAGAACCCGATGGTGCAGTCAGTTTTCTGATCTGAGCAGCAAATTTTTAGAGGACCCAGAGGAGGGAATCTTTGAGGAATCTTGGGGGAATCTAAAATATTCCTTAAGCCCCAGATTTCCATTTTCTCATACTTCGAAAATTTGACAATAGATTTTGCAATCTTTGAGGCCACAAATCTGATGGTGCGTTCAGATTTTTCATTTGCTTATTCATTTTTCGGCCACTTTTCAAAGTGGAGTGCAGATGTTAGCATTCAACATGCAATCAGTCATTCCATGAGATTCGACACCGCGAGATTGATGGTACGACCAGCTTCAGCAATTTGACATCCTTTTCTTCAGATGGCCTCAGGATGTGAGGTATATGCAATGCGTTCATGTACTTCTTTTTGTTATGCATCGTGCTGCACAGATCCTTGTTTTGATGTTTGATGTGGGATCTTGTTTCTTATGTGTCTCATGATTCCTCTTGATGTGATGCAGAATGATTTGTGGGATGTACTGGTTGTCATGATTCGTCGTGTTTTGTTTGAGATCCCTTTGTTGTTATGTTTATGGGATACTCATGTGTCACCATGTATGATTGCATTGAAACCCCTTTTATGCCATGTTAGCGGGATGTTCATTATCATCATGCATGATTTTGTGTCATACTGATAGGAGTCCTTTTTTACTGAGAGTTCCGGTAGCAGAACATCTCTTGGAGACACCCCTACGTGAGGGCATTTTCCTTGTATGATAGAACGTCACCTCTTATGTACATAATCACTATTGACAGCACTTAATGCAGTATCCTACACCATCTTGACACCGGGGCCCGGATATGTAGTCCCTCCTGGACGAACTCTGTTATCAACGTATTGAGTTTTATGTTGCTGATGACTGTGATGTTCCTTCTTCTTTACAGTATGCAGATGTATTCATTTATGTTCTTTTAAAAATGCAATTTAACACATCACAAAAGTAAAAGGTCTTGGAAGTGTCATTTGTCACACCCGAACCCGGATCACTCGTGGAGGGATCCCTCGAGCAGTAAGGATTTCTATTTCATTTTCACTAGATAGAAATTGTCTTTATATTCTTGTAGATTTCTTTTTGTTTGATTAAGTAATTACATTTTGATTTCTTCCAGATTTGAATTAAGTTCACTCTACTAATCATTTCATTTGATATATTTTGGATGCACATGGATAGAGTTTAGCAGGAATGACATAATGTTATAATTTAATCAATTAGACAAAATTTTATCTTTCTTATAGACAAAGGATTTATTTGCAGAATTGGCTGTTAAATTTCAAGCATGTGTGATCTATAATTTAAGTATGTCAAATGTATTTTAAGTAGGAGTTTGTTTCATGCAAATATCATTGTTGTTTATATAGATGTGTGATGAGATTAAATGGTAGTTTTTTCTTCTGAAATCGAGAGTGTGTATATATTTATGCAAAGTGTGGAATTAATTTCCATTTACAGAAGTGTGAGATTTTCTTTATTTCAAAGCAGAGTGTGAGATTTCTATAAGAAAAAATAGTTTTAAGCAAGAGAGTGTGATCATCATTGTAGAGTTAATCTTATTTTCTAGGAATAACTAATTTACTCATAGAAGACATGTGCATCTAAATAACTCAATTTTATTTAGAATAAAAGGCTTCTATCACATACAATGCACTTACACTTCATCAACTTACTAGCCCTAGTTGATAATTTATGTGAATAATTTAAGGTCAATTAAATTGTAAAAAAAATTGGCATCGTTGTCGGGGAAGTGTATATAAATGTCGTTTATTTTTATTAAAAAAAAATAATAAACAAAAATTATATGCATAGGGTAAGAGATTCTAGAGTTAGATTTGTAGGTAGAGTTAAAATCTTAATTCCAACATCATCACTCACCCCATCGTGACCTTGTAGTGCCACACCAAACACTCAAACTCATACTCCATCATTTGGAGGCAAAAATAAACTTCGTGAGGTACTTAGATTCAAAATCCAGCCTAGAGATTCACCAACCTCATCAACTGAAGCAATAATAGAAGAAGAGGATCCTACATCCCCAACAAAAGGATTAATTTTCCTATCTTCGACTGGAGAGAAACTTCTAGGACAAGAACTAAAAATCCCTAGTGAAGAAGAGGATGAAGAAAATTATTTTAACTTACCATTGATAGAAGAAGTAGAAGAGGAATTAGAAAACCCAATTTTGGAACCCTATATTAGTTCTGAAGAATTTACAATGGTTGGAGAAGGGGAAGGAGAGGTATGTAATATCAATGGTGAACAACCTAGGATTGGAGGAGGAAGAGGAGGAAATAGGGAAGGAGGTAGAGGTGGAAGAGGTGGAGGAATAGGGAGAGGAGGAGGTAGAGGAGATCCAAAACCTTTTTAATTTCCTATCCTCGATGAAGATACAACTACTACAATGAAAAACATCTCACCCTCCATCCTTCCAAATTTTCATGGATTAAGAATTGAAGATCCTAAAACATTTATATTTGAGTTTGAAGTCTTGTGTAGATCTTATGATTACTTACTTGACACTCAAAATTTGAAATTGTTTCCAGCCACTCTTAAGGATGCAACATTAAAATGGTTCATGGGTTTAGGAGTAAGTTCTATAAGAACATGGGAAGAAATGAAAACTACATTCTTAGAGAAATATAAGGACTATCATATGCCCCATAATCTTAAGGATGAAGTTATGAAAAAAGAAGATGAAAATATTGAAGATTTCATTGAAATATTTTCTTAGAATGTTAAAAGGGATAAAATGCATGAATTAGATGAAGAAACTTTGAAAGCTCTCTTATTAAAATCCATCATAGATGAGCGGATTGATCTTTGCAATTTGATGGATAAGGTAGATATTTATTAGTTACCATTTGGAGAATTTTTTGAGTTATGCATACACATTTCAAAGGTAAGGCAAGAACTAGGAAAAATCCAAGAGACTCTCTCATTTATAGGATTAATAAATCTACAGCTGGGACAGTAAATAGAGTTGAATTAGGAAATTTCTTGACAACTTTAAAACAAAAATTTTGAGGACTCTTAGTGAACAAATAGATACCCTTAAAGTGAAAAATAATCAAAAGTTTGAAAATGTTGCATTATCAATGTTTTGTCCCAAATGTAGAAAAAAGCATGCTCTAGAGAATGCCCTCTTGACTTAAAAAGTGTAGAAACATGTGTTATATGTGCAGAAAATCATGATAGAAAGGAATGTACTTCAATACCAGGTATTAAAGTTGTTTATCAAGAGGAAGTAATACCAATTAAAGTATATCCCCTTTGTTTTATTGCTAAGAGATAGTTTCAAAATTCACAACCAAATATCACCCAAGGTTTTAACACTTAAGCATTTTCACAACCATCAAAAAACAAATGGACTACACCCATGCCTTAGCAATCTTGGCGTCAACCTTCGGCACTAGGATGGAAAAATCCTTATGGAAAATATCCTCAATATCAACAACCTTACCAACACTATATAAACATGAAAACCAACATTGTTGGCATGTTTATACAGAAAATTTAGGATGAAAACCAAGTACTCTTGGCACCTTAGATTTTCTTTTTAAACCCTATTCTAATCCCATTTTCTTTGTAACCCCATTTTTCTTTTTGAAATAAGCAGCTACAAAAACGTTGAGAATCTGCAGCTTTAACAAAATTCTGCAGCTGATATTGACAGGGACCAACTGGGACAATTGAAGATATTGGCATAAGAAAATGATCAAGCTTGCAATTGAAGGCATTTGAGGACAATCTACAAAGGTCAATCAAAGCATTAGAATCATAAATCCCAAGGTATGTAAATATTATATTAAATAATAAAGGTAAGAAACATTAGATTATGAAATAAAATAGACGTTGTTATCACCATTTGAAATCATCATTACTATTCCAACTTCAGATTTAACTATAAATACTATGTCTTATCAACGAAGTTGGCTGTAATCCCATTCATCACTCATCATTGTGCAGATACTCCACTCCATAAACCCTGATAATTTCTCCCTCACCCATACTTTTTTTTCCTGAAATCCTTTTCACTCATTTCCATTGATGATTATACTCTCATCCATACTCAATTTTCCAAAGCCAATTTCACTCCATAATCTTGTCAAAAGAAGAAATTGTAGGTTGAGACTTCACCAACATGGGGGTTATTGTGAGGACGGAGCCAAATGGGAAGAAATTCATGGAGGTTTATCCACAACTTAGACAAATGTTACAACAAGTATAATGGATGGAATTTGTAGAAAAATTTAATGGCTATAACATAGAAGTAACAAAGTTCTTTTCCCAAGAATTTGATGGAGTTGAGGCAGAAATTGGAGATGTGAAAATAGTAGTGACAAAACCTTTCATGGTAGAAATAACTGCGCTGCCTAGGGTTGGTGAAAGATGGTTAAAAAATAGAGGAATTGAAGGAAATGAATGGAGAAATTTCTCAAAAACCCGGGTATGGAAACTTCAGTCTTTAAGAAAGGCATCCCACGTACAACTCTTAAAAGAAAATGGAGAAATTTATTATTGGTAATTGAAAAATTTATTACTAGTGAAGCTAGATTCAGCGATATGTTTTTATATCATATACATTTGATGATGCATTTCCTTGAGGGTAATGAAATTAATTTTCCTTATTTCTTAATCAATAGTCTGAAGAAAATGACCAGTAATACTTAGAGAAAAATAAAATCTATTGAAAATACCATGTATCATCATGGCCTGATAAAAATGTTGATTGGTGTCGACCTCAAAAGTATAGGAAATGATTGGGAAAATTTTCTAGTCATAAACCACTCTAAATTGGTAGAACATGAAGAACCCAGCAGTGAAATAAAGAGAAGTAGAAGAAAGTTATATCTAAACTCTAAAGTTGACCTACCTCTACAACGATAGCAGCCCTTATAAGATTAAACTCCCCTTTCTTATGTATTAGAAAAATATTAAAAAGAAGAATGTTAGAAGAAGAGAAACCAGTGATAAGGAAGAAAGCATTCCCAGAAGAAAAATAGAGGAAATGGAGCATGAAAAGATAGAACAAATAAAAGTTCAAAAAAAAAAATCCTCTCACTAAAACCTCATCCACTGTCGGGAGGAGTGCAAGACTCAACCAAACAACAAAGGAATCATCTCGACAATCCATAGAGTTTTTCAATCGAGAAGAATAATAAGGGTTAAAGGCTCCATCATCAATTATTTTGTCACCAATTGCTAACACAGTAAGAATAACACCTGAAATTGACCCAGTCCAATAGGAGATATATGATTATATAGAATATTTGGAGAAAAGAGCTACATAAAAGGCCATTGCATCCCCTTCAAATGAAGAAAAATAAATTCATTATGATAGTCCACAAGAGCCTCCAATTATAAATACTCTCAAACAAGAAATTTATGAATTGGAGACACTAAACAGACACTTAAAACAGGAACATGAAACATTGAAAGTGCAGAACGAAATATAGAGGACCAAGAATGACAATGTTCTCTTACATCTTTCTCTATGGTATGATCAGAGTAATATTCTGAAAGAAATGAACAAATCCCTTAAGATAAAAGTCATAAGTCTAAAGTATAAAATTTTGATGAAGAAACCAAGGATGATTGTCACTAAGAAGAAGGTAAAGAAGACAAATATGTATGGTTTAGCTCAAGTATCTGAACGAGTTCAGTAATAGGAGGGATTCATTAGTTTTTAAATTTTGTGTGAGGACATGCAATGACCTCCATGTGGGGGAATGTTGAGCCTCACATTTGCTTCTTTTTTACACCCTTTTTCACTCTATCTATTTATTTTTTACCTTCATAATCACATATTGGGCATCAAATCACAAGAATTATGACATGGCAGGTATAAAATTGCCTTGTATTTCATAAATTGATAATGTTCTTTATTATTCAGTTTAATGTGTACTTCAACTATCGAATTACAATGATTCTGCAACTTATATACGATTTTGCGGCCAACTTTGTGGTTTGGCAGGTTCCAAGGTGCCAGCTAGGAAGCCAAATATATGGTTAGATGGAAATTGATTCACTGAATGATTTCCTTCTACTCTCGTGAACCAGATCGATGGAAGCAAGTCCTGGCGATGCGGTCAAAGATAAAGTCAAACTCTGTAGTCAGCAACATTCTAGCGAGAATGAGATTTATGCCTCATAATTTTCTTTGATAATAACAAATCATGAGCGAATTATGTTATGATATATTTTCAAGTTAATAATAGTTTTTGTTGATAGGGATTAGGTGTATAGCTCTAAACAAATTATTACTATGAGCTCTATAAATATGTCTCTTGGCAAAAATGAAAAGATTGTTAAGTAAGGATGCAACAATGAGATTTAAACTTTATTTTTAATGCCTTGTTTATAAAAGAAACATTTTGTCTTCTCATGCATGGTTAAGTGTTTGATCAACAGTGTGATTTCCTACTTCTCATGGAGGGCCCCCTCGAGAAGTAAGTATTTCTATTTCGTTTTCACTAGATAGAAATTGTCTTTATGTTCTCATAGCTTTCTATATGTTTGATTAAGTAATTGCATTCTGTTTCTTTCATATTTGAGTTAAGTTTGCTCTACTAATCATTTGGTTTGATAGATTCTGGATGCACAAGGATAGATTTTAGCAGAAATGACATAGTGTTATACTTTAATCAATTAGACGGAATTTTAACTTTCTTATAGACAAAGGATTTATTTACAGAATTGGATGTTAAATTTCAAGAATGTGTGATCTATAATTCAAGCAAGTGGAATGTATTTTAAGTAGGAGTTTGCTTCATTTTGTTTTCATACAAGTATGGTTGTTGTTATATAGATGTGTGATGAGATTAAATGGTAGTTTTTTCTTCTGCAATTGAGTGTGTGTGTATAATTATTATTTATGCAAAGCGTGGAATTAATTTTCATTTACAGAAGTGTGATATTTTCTCTATTTCAAAGAAGAGTGTGCGATTTCTATAAGCAAAAACATTTTTAAGCAAGAGAGTGTGATCATCATTGTAGAGTTAATATTATTTTCTAGGAATAACTAATTTACTCATAGAAGACATGTGCATCTCAATAAGTCAATTTAATTTATAATAAAAGGCTTCTAGCACATACAGTGCACTTACGTATCATCAACTTACTAGCCCTAGTCGATAATGTATGTAAACAATTTTAGGTCAATTAAATTGTCAAACAGTCCATGATGACGATGACAAAAATGATGATAGAAATTACATTAGTGATGATGATGGGGATGATAAAAATGATAATGATGATGATAATGGTGGTGATGTAATCATCTCTCAAAAATAGAGTTGTTATTTCTCATCCATATATCACATGAGTCCTAAACAGCCTTTTTCTAACACTCACCACATTTTTTGGGTTGACGATATTTCTTACAAAGATGATAATTATGAATAATTGACGACAATGTTGATAGTCATGAAGATGAAAATGATGAATATGATGATGATGACATGAATGGTGATTATGATGATAATGTTAATGATGACAATAGCGATAACAATGATGACGGTGTTAATGATGATAATGAATATGATGACAATGATTATGATGATGCCAATGACCTTATAGTCTTATGGATTCCTTTTGATCTCATATAGTTGTTGGACATATATCATATGATATAACACATGTCATTATAACACCCTTCCCACCTTCCATACATGATTAAGATGGCACATCACCCTTTTACCTTGGGTCATGGCTTTCAGGAATAAATGTGCACACAGACTAGGGATTGAATTTATACTATTATGTGTTGCTATGTTTTGATTTTAGTTCTTAATATAATGTTGACACTTGATCCGAGTCTGGGATTAGGAAAATATGGTGTAAATGTGTAAATACAAAATAAGAAAATGAAGAGACCTTGGAACATGAATCCCGAGGGTATATCTCCTATGTGTATATATTAATGTTCTTCGAGTCTCTCTCCTATATGTATATATTAATGTTCTTCTCAATATAAAATTTAAATATTTTGGAGTTATCGTATACCTGGCTTGACATTGTATTAGAGCGCAGGTTTGTAGGTCCCAAATTTGGCATCCTTTTTCCTTTGTAATTCCTTTTCCATTAGTCTAACCTGCCCCTCCGTCATTCCTTTCCTTGGTAGAACCATTTTGCGTTATGGAAAATATAAATTCATCCACATTGACCTTAACGAATTCTCCTTTTGTTTCTTGACTATAACGTTTATGTAGTCATTTTATGCACTATACACACTAGTTGAGGCCCTCCATCAGTTGATACACATTGCGCATGTTGTAGCAAGGTTGCAGACAATATTTCATCACTCATGTCCAGCTTGAAAGGCCATGGTGATACTGTAACTAAACCTAAGTTTACTTGTGTTTACACATCCCTCCATTTAGTTGTGATTATTGGTTGGTGTTGGCATTGGTGTTGAGTGTTGGCATTGGAATTGTTGTTGGGTGTTGGCATTGTGAAGTTTGATGAGTGTAATGTGAGTGTTACAAATAACATAAGGCAATCTCTAGCTAATATTTGAAGACTCCCTCGATATCACAACGCCCTTCACCACGAATTGTTGTGTGGGTATCACCAATAATATATGTTGCATTTCATTGGATTATAATTAAGACTTGGTCCATTTGTATATGCAGTGATGATTGTTCCATAGTTTCATAAAATAATATAATGTTGAAAATATATGTAATCTATATATATTTTCATATTTTTGAATGGAAGAACACATTGTTTATATTCTAGTATTGTGAGCAATATGAAGAAGGAGAAGCCTAATCAAAGTATTAAATATTCATCTTTAGATGCCCGCAAGAGACAAAAATATGTATTTCCCATTATTCATAGCTATTTTGAGGATATATATATATATATATATATATATATTATATATATATATATATATATATATATTGATTGATTGATATTGTTGTAGTGTTTTATTCTCAAAGATGTACGAAAAGAACCCACTTAAGATTGTGGATGGCAAACAATATCAACAATATAAATGGTTTCTAAACATTGTAGATCTACATCAATTGATAGAAAAAAACCTACCAAAGTCCTGATCCATGCCAAAATCATAGTTAAATAGCAAAAAGAAATAGTAATAACTCCAATCATCCAATGGAAACCAAATATACAAAGAATAGTTTTTTATTATAACACTTGTGAAGGGAACAAATGAATGTTACCAGTCCCCCTCTATGGGATGGGTTCTTGGCTATCCTCAAATGTCTTCAACTTGTGTAGAGTCTCTCTCCTCTATAATGTGTAAACCCATCAAAAAAGTGGTGTGCGACAATGAAAATAATCAGAGTTACAACAATGAGTGCAACGATGAAAATGATCAAAAGTGAATAATGAATGGAAAAACCTTCTATTTATAACAAAACGATTGAGTTATCCTCAAATAATGAGTAATAATAAAATATTATTAACCCCATTCTTGGAATAACCACTTGTAAGATTTTATTATATTTGGTTAGGAGGGAAAAAGTATTTGAACTTTTGTTTAGAAATAATAAATAAATACATGATTTATTTATCATCTCAAGAAATTGGTTAAGGAATAATAAACAAATAATGATTTATTTAATTATTCTTCACGGGTTTAATTATAAATTACTTAACAAAGGTGGTTTATTAAGTAATTTCTCACAGCAAAAGCAATTTTACTATGGTAAAATTGGCTTTACATGTTGTACTTCGATCCATCTAGTAAATTAGGCTAGATGATCAATTTTTTGGTGATAACAGATTGCCCCCCAATGTAAGAGTGTTAGGAGCAAAACATATGACCGAAGTACGTTGTAAAGACACAATCACCAGACAACATAGGGGAGTCAAAGAGAGAGAGACCAATAGAGTTGAAGTGAAAGAGGGTAGGGACAGAGGGGGTGAGACCAATGCAAGTCTCCTTTTATGTTGTGGTACCAAACCTCAATGAGATGGGGGAGGCATACCCATACCCGTTGAGATAACTTAGTACAAAAATAATGGTGCAACTAGAAACATAAAACTAAGCAATGAAGTACATGTTGAATGGTACATGACAAATGGCATAACAGAGCCAGAAAATAATACAATGTGTCCCATATACATAATGCACCTAGAAAAACATGAGCCAGGACTGAATACAATAATATCTGAGTACATGAGATATAATGGACCTTCCCTCAAAAAATGGGTGGGACAGAGGGTAGAACAACCGAAGAAGCCCTGTTAAACAGGGGAGGGCTCTGCAAAATTGAATGGATCATCTGAAGGAGACGTGCTTGCTATGAACACTGCGATTGGTAGGAACCAAACCCATCAAATCCATGGAACTACATCTGAGGCTGTAGCATAATATGAATGCATCCGGGCATGTGGGGGGCTACCTGAAAGGCCACCCCCTCATGAGGTCTAAAACATATCACACACACCCGAGAATCACTGGTACAATCTGCTGCATCACTAGACCATCAAGTGTATGAATCACGAACATGAAACAACCAATTCAAAGGGCAATAATGAGTCCCTCTGCTCGATCTAAGGCACCAAATAAGAATGGAAGTTGGAACCAAGATAGATCGCCCTCTAGGTCGTTCTTCTGGAATAAATGAGCTGACGTCGACAGAATAGGGCCTACAATAGGTGAGGCAATAAGGATCCTCAACTAAGGCATGACGGAAAACAGTAATGTGACTAATGGAATGACACCATGGATAATGGAAAATGTGGGAATGAGGGACAAACAAACGACTTCCCTTGTCAGAGCATAAAGTACATGGTTGACCTGGCAACGACTGACTCAACTTTGGAGGGCATGGAGACAGTATGACTAGATGCCAAATGAGCAACACAAGATGAATGGTATGCAAATATGGATGGAATATGGTGACATGATATAATGGAACCTAAAATAGACTCCATGGATGCACAGGTGACTCATCACGGATGCTCTAAACAAGGATGACTCGATGACGTTGCCACACATAACTAGGCCCGGTGGGGACCATCAAAAAATGAGTAAATGATGGTTACTCACGATGAAAATAGACACATGGTATGACAGTATTAAGAGGAGGTGGACCTCAAAGTACAAATGTTGCTTTATGAAGAAATTCAATTTTGAGAGGTGACAAAGTGACCCTTCTTTGAAAAATGAATTTCTGGTGAAGTGTCAAATCATCAAAATTTAAGGAAGACCCATTAAAGAGATTGATGAGATATTTCCAATGATGTTGACGGTTTGTCAAACTGAGCTACAGTTTGGTCACAATGGGCGATAGAAGAAATTGAGAATTTTCTATGAAAGGGTGTTTTTCCTCCAACTTGAATTCATTTTCTAAGTGAGCTGTGGTGAATTTGAAGAGGAGGAAAAGGCCCTAAATCTTGTGGAGATCATAGTGGACAAACCAACCATAGAATCAGGATCTGCGACTTTCAGGTAGGTGGCCTTACTCATCTCTTCAATTTCAATGGTTTATTTCCTGATTTTTGGCACCTGGAAGCTCCCTGGAAGACCCCTACTCTTCTTCACAGTCACATCACACATTTTGGGCCCACGAGTGATATGGCTTGCAAGAAACAATTGAAAACCTACGAGCTCACACTTTATGGGAAAAAACTGCTATTTGGGGCTTAAAAGAGGGTTGGTCTGCTAGTCTGGTGGGGGTTGTAGGTTGATCAATGTAGACCAATGTTTGCTTCTCTGAACTAACAATACATGTGGTGTTTTGTAGGCATGGAAAAGCTAAAAATCAAATATCATGAATGAGACTTGAATACTCATCGATTTGAGATCAAGAGGGATCAGGGTGTTCGAGGGGCATTGGCTTGTTATGGGGTTCTCAAGTTGGTAGAGAATGCACTGATGAGGGTAGATGAGCCCTTGCTATCAATAATTGTGAGCTATTGGGATCCAAACCATGAGGTCTTTGTCATGCAGGGGCACAAGATTGAGCTCACATTATAGGATATTTATTTCTTGATCGGACTACCTCCCCTCGAAGTGGTGGGGGATATTCATCCGGTTTTACCTCATGGGAGGAACATTACTGAGATTGTGGAGCGCCATTGTCAAGAGGGTGTTCGTGTCAAGGGTACAACTATCCCGATTGGTGATCTAGAGAGGTTAGAGACATGGGCTATTTTCGTAGTTGTATTATGGGTCTTGGGAAACCATGTGTTCCACCACATCAGTGGTAGGCAGATGATGTTGGTTGAGAGTTTTTTGGCTGAGACCTACTATGGGTGGGCCCAAATGATGTTGTTGTCAGTGAAACGACAGTTAAGTATTTGTAGGAGGTAGTCAAACTGTGACTACGATTTTGGTATAGTATTCTGTGCATTCTTCTTTGAGAAGATACCCACCATATGTCCCCCTGTACATATCCAAGATGGGGGCCCACAGGAGCACAGGATGTGTTGCTGGGGGAAGCTACTACGGAGAGGAGGGGGAGTCGGATGGGTGTTCTGACCCAAGTTTTTCACACATTGGGATCAAATTCCCCTCTATATTTATGATTACTCTTATAGCAAGATGAACTACTTGGGAGATCCTGACTTTCCACTTCCACTCGGGCGAACATGGGGACCAGATGGTAAGTGTTAGGTTGCTATTTTTATGGTGCATTTTATATTTTTATCACATGTATATGGTATTGAGTGTAAAGTATATGGTATATAGACATAGCACCAGTAAAACCAGTAGGATATGTAGACCGAGCCACAGTGCCTACAGCTGCAGATCGGAGGACATCATCGTCACATCAGGGTCCATAGGATAATGCACTACTCGTTGATCTACACCGTAGGTTTGATGTACTCTTAACCAGAATTTCAAAGCATGGATGGCATGAGTTAGAGGATCGGTACACAGATGAGTGCACCGACCTTCCCTCAAAGTGGTGAGGTATCATGCGGTGCATGGCAATGGCTGGTCAGACAATACGTGATCTAAATACAGGTGGAGCAGAGCCTTTGGCATGGGATCCATCAGACAGTGACTAGATATAAGGACATGTGGGTCCCTTTGATTTTGATTTTTGTAACATGCTCTGGGCGTGTCGTATGTATTTAGAGCGATGGGCTCCAAACACTTATATGATACATAATATGATTATGCATTTTGTATGACAATGATGGTTCACCATGTGTTGTTTTTATGGTTGTCTTTTGTGGTATACATGTGATAAATGCCAATCTAGAATGTTATTTGCAATGGTATCTACATAGTTATTTTGGGGTCTAGGAACACGACTGAAAGTAATGGTTTCAAATTCACGTACCAACATCTTAACTCATAGTTATCTTCTAAATAGGACTTGGCTATGCATATGATACACACCATTCAATTGCATGACAAGTAGCAAGGAATCTAAATGGACATGAAGATGAAGGATGCAATGAGAAAGGGCATCGACTAAAAAACCTATCACTGCATCATATTCGGTCGGGTTATTGGCGACAGATCCAATGCACACACTGTTCGAAAGGACTAACATATGCAAGGGGGTAAAAATGGCCCACCCTACCGAGGCTAGATTCCTAGAGAAGCGACTCTCACCATCGGCATGACAGATATATGGTGTGGATGAGGGATCCATCAGAAAGGTGCAAAAGAAAATGGATGAGATAGTGCACTCTACCTAACTTCATGGTAGAAATAAAGACACACAAATCAAAGGGATGTGCTATGAGTGACATTTCTAGAGGTAGAGTGCACTGGGATAATTAGGTTGGAAATGGCCTACAGAATCGGTTGGTCCATTTATGTATGCGTTGAATACTCATTGGTGTATTAAGTTGATTTATTTTATATGAGAACTAGTTTACATCAAAGAGGATATTTGAGATCGAGAGGTTGCATAATTTTTTTGGGTTATTTTGATTAAAGAGAATTGGAGCAAATATTAATGGGACTTCACCAACATGGGGGTTATTGTGAGGATGGAGCTGGATGGGAAGAAATTCATGGACGGTTATCCACAAGTTAGACAGATGTTACAACAAGTATAATGTTTGGAATTTGTAGAAAAATTTAATGGCTATGACATAGAAGTAACAAAGTTCTTTGCCCGAGAATTTGATGGAGTTGAGGTAGAAATTGGAGATGTGAAAATAGTAGTGAAAAAATCTTTCATGGAAGAAGTAACTGGGATGCCTAGGGTTGGTGAAAGATGGTTCAAAAATAGAGGAATTGAAGGAAATGAATGGAGAAAATTTCTCAAAAACTCAGGTATGGACACTCCAGTCTTTAAGAAAGGCATCCCAACTACAACTCTTAAAAGAAAATGGAGAAATTTATTGTTGGTCATTAAAAAGTGTATTACTTTTGAAGGTAGATTCGGCAGTATGTTTTTCTATCATACACATTTGATGATGCATTTCCTTAAGGGTAATGAAATTAATTTTCCTTATTTCTTACTCAATAGTCTGAAGAAAATGACCATTAATACTTAGACAAAAATACAGTCTATTGAAACTACCATGTATTATCACAACCTAATAAAAATGTTGATTGGAGCTTACCTCAAAAGTACAGGAGATGATTGGGAAAGTTTTCTAGCCAGAAACCACTTTAAAGAGGTAGAACAGGAAGAACTTGGCAGAAAAATAAAGAGAAGTAGAAGAAAGTTATCTCTAAACCCTAAAGATGACCTACCTCTACAATAACAGTAGCCCTCAGAAGATGAAACTCCCCTTGCTGATGTATTAGAAAATATTAAAAAGAAGAATGTTAGAAGAAGAAAACCAGTGATAAGGAAGAAAGCATATCTAAAAGAAAAATAGAGGAAATAGAGCAAGAAAATACAGAATAAAGAAAAGTTCCAAAAAAAATTCCTCTCACTAAAACCTCATCCACTGTTAGGAGGAGTGCAAGACTCAACAAAACATTGAAGGAATCATCTAGACAATGCATAGATTTTCTCATTCTGGAAGAAGAAGAAGAAGGGCTAAAGGTGATCCAGGTGGATATTGGTGGCCACCCGCTAATTCCACTTGGATTCCCTCTAGTGCTTCTTTCAATTCTTTCAGTTTCCTTAATTATAGCAGAGTTTACTATTTTTAGCAGTTTTTTGGGTCCTAAACTTCCGGAGCCGCTTTGAGGCCTTAAACGACATTTTTTGGGAAATCTACCGCTAGTGATTTTTCTATCTAAAAATCGTCTTTTCCATCGTATTCCTCAGAGAGATCTTTCCAACGGGCTATCATGCATGTCAAACGGAGATAATACGACCAATTCGCGACCCCGGGAAGTTGATGTACCAACTTACCCAAAAACGCGGCCCACAATTTGGCGTTTCATCTTCTAGGGTTAGGTTTTGGAATGTGAAGGGTTTTTCCATTGTTTCTCAACAATAAATAGACCTTCGAGCCTCATTGTAACA
>APFE031316477.1:0-23555 GCA_000404065.3 Pinus taeda | reverse complement strand
CATGACCCATCCTTCTTGTGCACCAATACTACTGGAGCAGAGAAATAACTTTGACTAGGTTGAATTAAGCCAGTCTCTTGGCACGCCTCAACCCCTTTACAACTTGTGCATAGTGATTTATGTGGTCCACTTCTAGTTGTTTCATTCTTAGCTACCAGTGTTTCTTAACTTTCATTGATGATTTCTCTAGACACTCTTGGGTATACTTCTTAAAACTCAATATTGAAGTCTTTAACATGTTCTTGGCCTTTAAGGCCTTTGTTGAGAAATAATCTAGACATCAAATTCTTAAGATAAGATCTGATAATGGTGGAGAATATGTTAACAAGAAATTCATCAACTTTTGCACTGAGCATGGAATTCAATTGCAGCATATTGTTCCATATACTCCATAGCAAAATGGTGTAGTTGAAAGGAAGAATTGCATCTTAAAGGAAATGGCTAATTGTACGCTTCAATCTAAAGGACTTAGTCTTAATTTTTGGGTAGAAGCAATTAACTGTGCAAATTTACATAGTAAATCACACTCCTACTAAGGTTTTAAAGAATATCACTCCAGGAGAAGCATGGAGCTCAATTAAACCAGATGTAAGTCACTTTCATGTTTTTGGAAGCGAAGCATGGGCCCATATTCGAGATGAGAAACATAAATCCTTAGAACCGAAGAGTGAAAAATGTATTTTTGTTCGATATTCTGAAGATGTCAAAGGATATAGACTTCTTCAACCTAAATCTAAAATGTTATCAATAGAAGAGATGTAAAGTTTGTTGAAAATATATTGGCCTACGAGCCTAGCTCCACGAATGTGCCACCTATCTCTATCCATTCTACTTCTAGAAATATTCCTTCTTCAGATGATGACAGCGAGGATGAAAATCCTCCCCCACATTCTCAAGATCCTCGCTGAGCTCCTCAACTTCCAAAATGGGTCTGTGTTACTCGGGATGCAACAGGTACTCTTGTAGGTGATCCTAAAGATGAACATCGTACACATTCTCAATTCGATAGAGCCTCTTCTTTATGGGCTCAAGCTTCATTGAATTATGGTCCTAACACCTTTACAGAAGATTTAGGCCATCCAGATTGGGATGTAGCTATGAATGAAGAATATTGTTCATTACTGCCAAATGATTCATGGGATCTTGTTCCTCTTCCAAAAGGATGAAAACTTGTTAGATACAAATGGGTTTACAGAACCAAGTTTGGACCATATGGGAAAGTTGATAAACATAAAGCTCGTCTTGTTGCTAAGGTTTTTTCACAAGTTGAAGGCATTGGCTATACTGAAACCTTATCCCCTATTGCCAAAATGAACTCTATCTGCCTTGCTCTTTCCCTTGATGCCTCTTTCGAATGGGAAGTCCATCAGATGGATGTTAAATTTTCCTTCTTGCACGGGGACTTGCATGAAGAAATCTATATGTAACAACCTCCCGACTTTATAAAAAAACACTCAAGCCTTGTATGTCGGCTTAAGAATTCTCTTTATAGTCCCAAGCGAGCCCCTCAGGCTTGGTATGCCAAAATGGATAGCTTTCTTTTAGATACTGGCTTTTCTAGGTGTCATTCTGACAATATTGTCTACACCAAGAAAGTGGTTAAGTCTCTTATCTTTCTAGTTCTCTATGTTGATGATCTTATCCTTACTGGTAGTGATCCCAACCTTATAAACCATGTGAAGTCTAGCCTTAAAAATCCATTTGAAATGACGGACTTAGGACACTTGCATTATTTTCTTGGTCTTCAAGTCTTGCAATCCAAAGAAGGTATTTCCCTTTCCCAGCCCAAGTATGCCTATGATCTTTTACGCCACTTTCACATGGAAGACTATAAGCCAATCCCTTCTCCCTTTCAGTCTGGAGCCAAACTTTCAGTCACTTGTACTTCCCCTAAAGTTGATTCTACCTTATATCGTCAGGTTGTTGGAAAACTTTTGTATATGACGCATACACGTCTTGGCCTTTCCTTTGTTGTTGGCCTTGTTGCTCAGTTTATGAAAAACCCACATGAAAGTCATTGGAAAGCAAATAAAAGAATACTTCATTATGTTCAAGGTATAGTTCTGTTTGGGATTCATTACAATGCAGAAGCATCTCTTTTATTGGTTGGTTTCACTGATTCTGATTGGGCCGGTGACCCTGATGATCAAAAGTCTACTACAAGTTATGCCTTCACCCTTGGTTTTGGACCTATTATATTGGCTTGCAAGAAACAAAGTGTCATTTCTCTTTCTTCAACAGAAGCAGAGTATCATGGCGTTGTTGAAGCTAGTAAGGAAGCCTTGTGGCTTCATCAGGTCCTTTTAGAGTTTGGTTTTTAGTAGCGACATCTGACTACACTTCGGTTAGAATCAAAGTTCCATTCAACTATGCAAATATTCAGTCCAACATCAATGCAAAAAACAAATTGAACTACACATGCACTTGATCAGAAAGCTCATTCATGACCATGTTCTTGAAGTGCAATATTGTTCAATTGATGATCAATTTGCAGACATATTTACAAAGTCTCTCACAGAGGCACAGTTTACTAAACTTCGATTCATGGTTGGAGTTCAGGAAGTTGTCACTAATGGGGGATAGGCTCTAATGCCTCCTTCTCCTATTGTGTCATCTTTGTACATTCTTCAATCCTATTCCAAGTTGTTCTTAAGGGGGGATGTTAGGATATTCCGACACATAGGAAATAATTAAGTATAACTTGGTCTAGTTTATAGTTAGGTAAAGTGTGTTTCTTTAGTATGTACTTTTTGTAACTTACAATTCGACTGTCGTGATATGTTCTAGACATGAAGTGATCTAACGGTTCATTCTCTCCTCAATATTACCGACGCTTGATCCATGGCTTAACACCTGATTGGTCCATGATCTCTATTTAAAGAGCATGGAGGCTCATTTGTTAGGTGATCGTTTAT
Source organism: Pinus taeda (assembly GCA_000404065.3). Lineage (NCBI taxonomy): Eukaryota > Viridiplantae > Streptophyta > Pinopsida > Pinales > Pinaceae > Pinus > Pinus taeda. Next base: position 20,640 of record APFE031316477.1, on the reverse strand, counting down.
GAGAGAAGCTTATGTAAATTTTCTTTCTTTTACATTAATAAATTGCCTGAAGTGGTTGTGTTGGCGTAGGTCATGGATTGTTTCCCTCTATGAGGGTTATAACCATGTCAAGAATACTGGTGTATTGATCCGTGATCTGTTTGTAAGCGGTGTCATTTGGTGTTCCATCTAAGGAACTTACCATGTAAATTCCTACACTAGAAGAACTGGAAAGTCTACTATGAACTATTGCAATTGGAAATTATGGATCTCCTCCTGGAAATTGGAAACTAGAAACCCTCTAAGAAATTCTGGAAATTCCTCCCATGTCTTTTTCTCTTCCTTCCCTACACAGATCTGCAACTACAACCCTTGTTGTAAATCTTCTATGCTCATATATGCTCAATGAATCAACTAATCTGCTCACCAGAACTGCTTCTCAACAACCACACAGCCTACTAGAATTCTACTCTGGGTAAATCAAAATTTTCCTGCACTATGCCTGTGGAAATCAATTTTCCTGCCCAGCAATTCGCACCCCTAGCCAAGTCTACACGGCTCTAAATATTGTGCTTCAAATCTATGTCTGAAACCGTGTGATCTCTCAATATTTCAATTTTGAGCCTCTGATCTAATCAATAACACTTTGATACCATGTGAAATTTCCATGAATGCAACAACTAGAAATTATTCTCCTAATTGATTAGTAGTTTATTTGTTTACGACAAATATAAAATACATTGATGCATTCTTCACAATAAAATTATGTCACAGAAGTAAAGAAATTAGGAATTGAGAAATAGATAAACACACATAAAATTTGATGCAATTATTTTTTACTAAAATTATCGAGAAAAAACTCGAAGGGAAAATTGGTGTAACGGATGAGGGTTCATTTTATTATGCAACAAATATATAGAATTACATTTTGGATGCCCTACTAGAGATCCTCTGGAAATCTATCTCAACTGGAAAATAATATAGGAAATGATTTTCCCTCATAGCAACTAGACATGGCCCTCTCTATAAAATTTGCACATCTTAGCTAATTATCACAACTAGAATAGAAATGTGCACTATCTGCTAGAGAGAAATTAATCTTTGTCTGGGAACACTTTTAGCAAGTCATCTTGCCTCCTCCTACGCATTTGGATCTAATTCGTTATGCCTCTGAGATGTAGATCTTGGATCTTGCACTCGCTCTTTCTGGGAAACTTGGCAACTTGCAATGTAGATTTTCGGCCTCCTTACTAGATAATTCTATCTCCCTTTCCTTGATCTAGGAACAAGAAAATCCTTTAAGAATTTCTCTGGAAATTCTTCCTTTTGCAAACCCCTGCTACTCTTTTTGCTTGGCTTGAGTTGCACCCTCACTAGATCTATGAACTTGGTAGCTCAATGTGCCTTGATCGCGCTGATCTCTCTAATGCAGTTGATGTCTTCTTCAAGCCCCTTCGACCTGCTCTTATGATCTCTTGTTGAGTCTTCAACGGCCACATTTTAATCTCCATCAACGACTAAGATCAATTAAAATTCATCAATAGAAGTCTCTAGAGAAATCTCGAACATCCTTAATTAACTACTTTTAATTTATCACTTTTCCTAAGTTAGACTTAGGAGATATTTTAATTATGGAAAATTAATTTAATTAAGGTGTTTCCCAAGCTTATGTCGCGAAACATTTTTTAGGTTTGGAGATATATTGTTCCTTAGCTTCTTAGCATCATCTGAGACTAGAACACCTATCTGATGTTACCATAAACTAACATGATTGAAACTATTTCAATAAATGATACATATAATGGAGGTGACCACACTATGACCCACATTCAAAAATTATTTGAGTAGAATCTGCAACTGTATAAATAATCATATGCATTGTGTAAGCACACTGTTCATAACACTTTCTCCTATTGCATGAATAAACAATTCCTGCCCCCATGTTATACATTTTCCACTTGTGTCTATGCAAAACACCCCATCATTTATGTGAAACATGATTTTAAAAAATATTAATTTTTTTTATTATATATTCATGCTCAAGAATTAATGGTTGCATGACATATTTTCTTGATCACAGTACATTATGAGTTTCTTTAGCATGGGCTCTTAGGGTAATTGAACGGGGCAAGCCAGAAGAACCAATGTATCATGGAGGGAAAACAAGAACAAAAGAATAATATTTCCTATACCCTTTGATGAGGACTCTAAGAAGTTTAATCAGCCCACTCAAATAGGAAACTTATACCTCAAAGGTCATCCTCCCCCCTCCTAATCCACATGCTTCACAAAATGTACCTCTCCCACATCCTAGCATCATGGAAATCCAAAACCTCATGTATCTCAGTAGTAGCCTGTACAAAATGATGGTTGGGAGACCAACCCTTTTAGAATTGCATATGTATTTGCACACTAACCTACTATTTTTCATCCCTCGATTCATCTTGTGATCATTTCTCCTCAAGTACCTTCTACGTTATCTCAGGGAACATAATTCGATGTTTATCAACCTCTTGATTCCCCTACTCATCTTGCATTGGGAAATTTTCATATGTCAATCATGCATTACCATGCTCCCTCTAAGGCCAGTTCATCACATACACATATTTACATTCCACTAGAAGAAGGATGGGGGTGGAGAGAAATATCCTTCCAAAACATGCGTTCAGAGGTACAAGGAGAAAAGGTGAAAGAGGAGAAAAGGCCATTCTACATGCCTAGCTTGAGTAGAACCCTTGAACTTTAGTCATGCGTATGTTCATTATACTTGCCATATAAATGCTCTTTCATGATAATATCCATCGCTTCCATTATGAAGCCCCAAAATAAAAGGCAAAGTAATGTTTCATCCTTTGCTTAGTGACAAATATTTCATGTATTTATCCCATACAATTCGTGGGATATATTTGTTACATATTATGTTTTATATATACACAAGCCATGCTTTGATTTGTGGTGTAAATATGGAAAACAACTTAGAAATAGTTGTCTTGATTAGCACATTATAGTATCATATATATTACTCTTTGCACATAGTTTTATAATGTTTTGATAAATAAGCTACATAAGCACAAAAATATCTCATTTATCATATGCATTGTGTAAGCACATTGTTCATAACACTTTCTCCTTTTGCATGAATAAACAATTCCTACCCCCATGTTATATATTTTCCACTTGTGTGTATGCAAAACACCCCATCGTTTATGTGAAACATGATTTTAAACAATCTTTTATTTTTTTTATTATATCTTCATGCTCAAGAATTAATGGTTGCATGACATATTTTCTTGATCACAGTACATTATGAGTTTCTTTAGCATGGGCTCTTAGGGTAATTGAAAGGGGCAAGCCAGAAGAACCAATGTATCATGGAGGGAAAACAAGAACAAAAGAATAATATTTCCTGTACCCTTTGATGAGGACTCTGAGAAGTTTAATCGGCTCACTCAAATAGGAAACTTATACCTCAAAGGTCATCCTCCCCCCTCCTAATCCACATGCTTCACAAAATGTACCTTTCCCACATCCTAGCATCATGGAAATCCAAAAATCTCATGTATCTCAGTAGCAGCCTGTACAAAATGATGGTTGGGAGACCAACCCTTTTAGAATTGCATATGTATTTGCACATTAACCTACTATTTTTCATCCCTCGATTCATCTTGTGATCATTTCTCCTCAAGTACCTTCTACGTTATCTCAGGGCACATAATTCGATGTTGATCAACCTCTTGATTCCCCTACTCATCTTGCATTGGGAAATTTTCATATGTCAATCATGAATTCCCATGCTCCCTCTAAGGCCACTTCATCACACACATATTTACATTCCACTAGAAGAAGGATGGGGGTGGAGAGAAATATCCTTCCAAAACATGCGTTCAGAGGTACAAGGAGAAAAGGTGAAAGAGGAGAAAAGGCCATTCTACATGCCTAGCCTGAGTAGACCCCTTGAGCTAACATGAGTTATTTCTTTGGCATGATATGTTTTCACTTTACTTTATTTGGACATATTTTAGACTACAAAATTATCATATTTTGGGGGCACCATATTATTGGCTATGTTACATGTTTCAATGGCATTATTGTTGATGGGAGACACAAGGATTATTTCACATGCTTGTTTATAAATTATGATGGATGTCAAGATGGTTCATATAAATGATTTTATGGTGATGGTATTCTTGATCATATCATGTTTATATATGTTTTGTTTCATGGGAGTTACAAGGATTAATGAAATATTTCATGGACATGATCGGGGACCCCACCTATTAATATAATTTTAATTAATTAAGGAAAAAGTGTTTTAAATGCCTTCTCTTGAAGTAAAAATAAAAACAGTTTAACATAATAAAAACATTTAGCTATAAAACATATTTTCTCTCCAATTACATAAGGAGAATATAAAACTGGACATAAAGCATAGAAGAGAGGATGGAAAATACTAGCGAGGAGAGGTATGCATAAGTTTTAAAGTTTTTGTTTTTTCTCTAATTAATTTATTCTAGAGTACAATAGCTTACTTGTTTTGGTGACAACAAAAATCCTTCAAGAAGTGACAAGAAGAAAATGAGCTCATCAATTTATGATTCCTTTATCAAGGTTGTTATTTATTTCTTGCATTATCTTGTGTTGTTAGAAGGTCTGATATTTGTCATATCAGTGCTAACTGGTGCACTTTTGCAGAACATATTGTTGATCGAATCTTATTGAAAGTGTCCAAGTTGCCCAACACTTTGTCTTAGTTAATGTTGAAATTTCAAGTATCCATGTAAGAGTTTTTTTACATCCTAGATGGTTTAGAGTTAATTTTTGGTTTAGATTCTCGTAGGAATCATCCAAAATATTATGGTGTACTCATAATTTTATTAATAAAATATACAATTGACAACCTATATCTTTCCAGAATATTTCACCAAAAATTTTACTTTATATTTTTAATTTTTATGAGAAAATATTTTTGACATTAGTGGCTAATTAATTAATTTATGTCATATTTGAAGATATGTGTGTGTGGTCTTATGGCTAACATGATATTATCATAAATATCTCCCTGCAAATTCATTTATTAGTTTGTTTTCAACTTGTTTAAATTTCAATTTAGTTACTTTACATTATGTACATGATAGTTTATATCATCTCCTTTTTGTTTGTTTCTTTGTTGTACATGATTTACTTTGCTTTATTGTACAAATATGTTCTATAAAATTTTATTGTAGTTTATTTTAGGGCAATAAACCTCGGACATAGTCCCATTATCTCACCCGCCTAGTGAGATTCGAGGAAGTTGGAAGTGAAGCATAAGAAACTTCACTCATCAACACTCTTGCCCTTGCACAAGAAAACTCATGACTTTCTGGCTTGTGGCAAAGGAATATGTGGGTTCAACTAACAAAAATGAGATCAATACTAGTTGTACCATTTGCTAACAATTTTCAGCTATAGTAACCACTTCCCATACCCTCATAACTATGGTTGGTTGACTTCCCAACTTATACCCAAATATCTTTCAATCGCTGAATTTTGGAAAGTGGGCAAAAAGGGAAAATTTTCAAATTTAATTTGTGGGAATTGGTGACATGGGTTTTCAATGAAAGGTGTTTCGTTGGGTAGGTACAATAATCTTGCAGCCTCCTGATTAGTTCATTTTTGCCATATCATGGCCAATGCTAGTGCTACACCCTTCATTCAATTTTTCATCACATTTTATTCATTAATTAGCAAAATGCAATCACATCGTTTTTAATTGTTTGTCACAATTCATAAGTCATTAAAACACAACCATCATGGTTGACGTTGACATTGAGCCACAGTTATAATTACATACTGGGGGGAGATAAGTGTTATATTTCTACAATGGAAACAATGAAATAGTAGAAATTATTTGTATTTTTGAGCAGTATTTACCTACTAATTTTATGGTACATTTGGTTGAAGATATTCAATTCATTAATGTAGAGAATTATAGATGGATGTTCTTCCTAGTGAGGTACATGAAAACACTTTAGGGGTTTGTAAGGAAATGAGCACATCATATGTCTAAACATACAATGTTATTAAATATTTCTTCTTCCTTTTTTAATGTTTGAGTTCCTCAAACACTTGCATATCATTGTCTTATAATTTAAATTACAAGTCATTGTCTCACTAGATTTAATAATGATCTACTTCTTTCTACTTTAGTGGTAAGCAAGGTCAGCATCAACAACAATATTTTTCAATTTCCACTTCAACTTTAGCATTGTAGACTAATGTTTTTGTTGTTATGAGGAATGATATGGATTAGCATACGTATTTAGCAAGTCATGTTATTATTTGTATTATAAAGATTATTGTAGTATGGAAAGTGATGAATCCTTCTGGTTTCATATCACATATTCTTATGGATTAATTGAGATATTTCTCCAACTATCTCTATTAGTGTGCTTAGTTGCTAGTTCTTAGGATTTAATTGAGCACGCATCTCTTAATTTGTTGTAATATTTCTCTTCATGCAATGCTATATAAACATGTGATTTGTTTAATAAAATTCAGCCATAGGTTTTACTTGTACTTCAATGTACAACTTTGCTAGAGAATGGTTTTGGTATCAATCCACATTAATTGCATAGTTTTTATAGTTCGTATTATTTTTAAAGTTGTTTGTTGCATTGCTTTTAATATAGTGCATTGATTTTGACATTTATACAATAAATTCATTATTCTATTTTGTACATTGATTTTAGAGTTAGTATAGTACATACATTTAATTTATTCTATTTTGTGTATGGATTTTAGTGTTTATACAATGGATAAAGACTACATGATAAATATTTCCCACTATTTTGAAATGATAGATTAAATATAATTGAATGAAATGTTACTAATAGTAAAGGAATTTAGTAGTGAGGAAGTGAATAATTAATCAATTACATGGTTTGAGATCATGACCATGGAAAATTAATTAAAAGTAAAGGTTCACATGGTCTGCAAATCACAAGATGATAGAATGAGAATCACAAAGAGAAATGTCCCATGATTCCAACATCTACAATTGTAGATGTCCATATGGCAAGAAACCAAACCAAAAGGTCATATTAGTCCCACTTTTCCCACTTCTATTGGGCATGGTACCTGAAAGTACAATAAAGGTCACTCAAGCTCAAAATTCTAAGATGACTTTGTCAATATCCCATGGTCGGAATACTTTCCTATAATCCCAAGTGCACCTTTGGGTGCCAGAGTTCTTATTTGCCAATATTTCCTTAATTTGAATGAATATTCTTTGTGCAAGTCCCTTTCTAGTGGTCTCACAAATGAGATTCTTTTTGAAGCTTCATGAAATCAAAATGATTGATTTTAGAGAAATCAACCATTGATATTAGAAAGAAGGAGAGATAGAGTATGCCCTTCACTATAACATCTAAGGTTACAGGTTTGAATGGTGTGTGATTTCAACCTTTTCTATCATATTACCTATATGAAAGATAGTAAGCACAACTATACAAAAACTGAAAAATATAGATTGAGAAGATCATTGAGTAATCTATTTGTTATTTATTATAAGCTTCTTATTACTTTTTACCATTCATCTTCTTCATTTTTACTTTATTGTTATTCATTTTAATCATCATGTAATTTTTGAAGTGGCCCTTTTCATAATACAAAATATATATAAGACTGAGTAAATTCAAAAAATCAAATTTATTTAAAACAGAAAAAGTACATATAAGAAATTAAAATTGCATTGAAATATATGATTAAAAAACTAATCGAAATGCCACATAACATAGTGGATGCAATACTTGCATCAACAGACAAACTGTTTAACAATGTTGCCTTGAATGTTGTGCAACTGAACAAAATAAGTACTTTGATAAACGGACAAACTGCCTATCAACGCTCCCTTGAATCTGTGCCAGGGATAGAACACTATCATGTTGAATTGCCGCTTCCTCTATTTTCCCAACAGAAAGGGTATAATATGTTGTTTCTTAACAGAATCAAGCAATTCCTAACAGCTTCTTCACGTCTTTCTGCAAACACGAAATGGAAAATATTAGTAACTATGTTTGCAATGGAGAATATTAGTAACTATGTTTGCAATGGAAAATATTAGTAACTAATCCTTTAAGGTATGCATCCCATTAAATCAAAACCCTTTTAATGTCAAGTTTGTATGCAAAAAGACTAAGCAGACTCTGCAAAGAAGGCATGGAACTAAGAAAAGGTGGTTTGTCCAGACACCTCAATGCTCAATGGAGACGTGGTTGGTGCATATCGTTCAACAACATTCCCATCTTTGTCCACCAGAAACTTAGTGAAGTTCCACTTTATGTCTTCTCCAAAAATCCCACCTTTACTGGACTTCAAGAACTTGTACACAGGAGCTGCACTGTTTCCATTAACTTCCACCTACATTACAGAGATGCCAATTTAGCACCAAGGATCTCAAGAATCAACCTGATGGATTAGTTACGTTTAAAGTAATCTGAGAAGGTATAAAAAACAGAAATAAGATGAAGACCTTGTCAAATATGGGAAACTCTGCTTTAAAACGAGTGCAGGCCACTTCTGCAATCTGTGCATTATCACCTGGTTCCTGTCCACCAAACTGATTGCATGGGAAAGCAAGTATTTCTAATCCTGGAAAAAAATTATTGTGGGCATAACACTGATCAGTAATATATTGTGGGCATAACACTGATCAGTAATAGACTAATATATTGTCAAGTCAGGAACGGGAGAATGGGAACAGAACTAGAAGTTGGTTTAAAGTAATGCAAAATTTTGACTCAAATAAAAGAATTGACCTAAGGGAGCTAATCTCATACCATTAAAAAGGTAAAGCATTTTGACCTTCCTTGTCTAAGATACATGCTATTATCAACAGATCAACAACAACAACTGGATATAATAGGACAGTAAGGAAATGTAAGAATCATTTAATGAGGTTAACCATGTATGTTTGGACAGTACCTTGATCCTTATACTTTGCATACACTTCATTCAACTCAGTGTAGTTAGAGGTAGTCAACCCACTGCAAGACAAAGAACAGAGTGTCCCCAATTTGTCAGGTTTATAAATGGGATGATTTCAGTTAAAAAACAAATAGCCCTGCATAGTCCATCAATATTTTGTTTCTCACATGTTATTTTAGAACTAAATCTTATAAAGAACCTGATTTGAAAAATTACAGAGACACAGCTTTATAAATTTTTTCTTTTTCTGAAATCATTAAACCCATTATGAAATCATTGTTCCCAAACTGAAGCAAAATGTAGAATGTAGAATTACCATTGAGAGGCAACATTGACAATGAGTAAAACCTTGCCTCTGTAGAGGCTGAGATCCACGTCATTACCCCTAATGTCCTGCATACAATTTAACACAGTCCATTCAGAATCTCATATGCAAATGGGTGTAGAGAATAATAATATCAGAGAAAACAAGTCAAAGAACTAAATTAAAATTAAACTACAAATCACCTTGACTGTTAGGTCGTGGACCGAGGAATATTGTTCTGATGAGGTCCCAGTCATGGCTGTGGAATTAGCAGATAACGCAACACGAAAAATATCAAAAAAAATTTGGTTTGATCCAAACAGAAGGGCGTGAGAATGATCTGGTATTAGCAGAAAGTGAAGGGCATATGGATCAGTGGAGGGTATAAGAGGTTTATATAGGAGTGCTCTGAGTCTGGGTAACGCAGAAAATGCACGTGGAAGACTGGAGGAAAGGTCGAGGGAGCACGGGGATGCATATGAGTGAAAGGCGGTCAAGAAAATGGGGATTTTGTGTGAACGGGGATACAGATCTTAAACCACGAGTGGGTCCATGTTTGAGCCTCCCAAAAGAAGCAGTGGGCATAAAACAAAGGCAGGAAAGCAAATTTGTGATCATGTGGTTCAGATATCTCTACTTGTGGTGTAGTTGTAGTTTTGTGGGAATTTATTACTATCTCTGCAATTGGAAAATGATGTTTCGCGTCAGAAAACGTGTGTATGCAAGAAAAGAGTTTCTAGAAAAGTTCCATGACATCCCAATATGTGTGAAAGAATAACTTGAATGTATTAATATTGTAGGTGCACATGTTTTGGAATATTGAAATGGTTAATCTGTTCATGATGTTCCAGAACAGTTGAAATGGCATAGTGAGAGAAAAAAGTGGAGATTTTAATAAATTAGTGGTATTGTTCTAGAGTTTTGGTGTTTGGAATCGATTTGCAAAGAGTTTCATTAATGTTCTAGATGCTTGAAATGACTAATATGTTTATGTTGAAATGAAAAAGAGTTAAAACTTTAACGAATCAGTACAAATGCGTTTTTATTTATGAATTTGTGAATTTCTGATATATGTAACTAGTGAATAGGTTATTAGTAGTTATAGGTTGATTAATAAAACTACAAAATATTATACTTTTGTGTAATTTTTTATTTAAATATTAGCTCTACTATATAGATTAAATAGTTTTCTCATATGGGGTGAGAAACATTGTGAATTTTTTTTTTTTTGGAGCGAGCGCTGGGACAAGGCCACCACCATCACTTGACTTAACTGAGGGGGGAGGCATGGCCATGTCACCCTCAACCTAGCTCACACATTGTGCAATGATGTTATACATCAATCAAACACATTCATTACATCTTGTGGGTAATCAACGGAAGGATCTAGAGATGGTTCTAATGTTTAATATGTGGCTCGACAAGGAAAGAGAGATTGTTACAATGGAGGCTCTGAGGCAACTTGTCACTTGTCAAGTTTGTTTCTTATTTTGTTTCATTGTTCCCACCTTTCACCCAGAGGCAATACTAGGTCCCCCTGACCCGACCTCCCCCACAGAGCTTATCACCGAGCATTGATGCCCTCACAAGATTTTAATGGAGGTTGTTAGGGGCTCTAGAGAAGTGATGCCAAGACGAACCTTAGAAATTCGAAAACATTGGCAAGTGGTGGAGGGAATTCGTCATTGTAGAGAAGTTTTCAAGTTTTAGTAGTTCATCCAAGGATCCTTCCCTGCTTCCTTTCCAAGACCTCAGGTCTTCTAGCAACAAATAGACATATATATAATTTTTTTAATTGGGTATGCAGTTAGTTCATTACATTGTGTGGTGGTGATTTTATCAATTTTGTTATCATTTCCTCTCTTCATTTGACCACTCTTTGGTGGGGTGGCATTTTCTTTGGAATGCTGACAATGTTCAACCCTTCTCTTGATCAACAATGCCCTATAATTTCATCGTTTTTTAGTCTACATCGCTTGATTATAAAGTGAATTAACATATGATTTAAACATTTATACATTTATAAAAACATGTAACGAGATTCTTAACCATGGAGATTCACCCCACTTTATCATGGATATTTTCAACCTATAAATATGTTGTGTTACAATAACTCGTGTTCATATGACATTTCTTTTAATTAGCCAATTTAATTAAAAAGGAAGAAGTGGCAAGGTTGAGTACTTTCGGTAGAATAAATATCATATAATAATAAAAAATAAAAATAAATAGATTTTTGAGACAATAAAGTATAATTAATATAATTTGGTATAATTTTATTATATTTATGGGATTAAAAATTGTGTGATGTTGATGTTATTTATTTCATGGATGTCTCAATTATGATATATTATTATTTTTAGGTGTTAGAAAAAAATTGCCCTTTTCCTAGGGTTTATATAGATGTGTTCTGGATATGAGTAACGCAGGGCTGGGCATATGAGTGATGGGGTCCAAGAAAATGGGGATTTAGTGTGTGAATAGGGATAAGCACGAGTAGGTCCTTGTTTGAGCCTGCAAAAAGTGGTGGTATAAAACAAAGGAAGGGAAGCAAAGTTGCGATAGTTCATAAATTGTGGTGTAGATTAGTTGTAGTTTCGGAGTCTGCCACAGGGTGCCTAGACACCGCCATCTTCACAATGTGAAAATGATGTTTTGTGTCAGAAAACGTGCTCTTTTTGGTCTTCTAGAAAAGGGTTTCTTGAAAAGGTATGTGGCATCGCAATTTGAGTGAAAGAGTAGCATGTATGATAGATGTATTGAGATTGTAGGTGGAGATTTTCTAGAATTGTGGGTAATGCGTTCATATTTAAATTATGTTTAAAGGAAGAAGAATTGAAATTTTAACAATAAAAGTATTTTTATTTTTAGAGGGGCGGAAAATTTTAGAAGAAGTCTATTTCTGGCTTACTTGAGAGTGCGGTACACACATAAGAGATTTACAACATAGTCGCATCATGAGACTGAACCCGAGTGGGAAGTTTATCATTAAACCCTCCCAACCACCCGAGATGTCTTCCTAGACTATAAAAGTATCTTTATTTATGAATTCAATATATAAAATTTGTGGATGGTTACAAGTTTAGTGATAAAATTATAAAATACCAATTATTAACCTTATCTTGTTTAAATAGTATATTGTTATAAGAAAAATTAAATTGCAAATAAATAGCTGAATTGGAATATGATTTTGAGAAAATAGAGTATAATAAAATATTTTATTATTTGAGTATGCAGTTGGGAAAGTATTGATGTTTTCATTTTTTTTATTATTTCATTTTTATTTTTATTTATGAATTAAAGATTGAGATGTAGGTGGATTTGGATTTCAATGTTTAAAAGTTTTAGTTCAATGAGTTAGCTTGAGTGTTAAATAATCCAAATCACAAACTAGAGGTTACCAAAATTGTAATTAGTTAATTTACACTAAAACCCATTCTAAAAATGAGAGGAAGTACTTAAAAGGTTTCCTCAAATGTATATTCCATTAAAAAAATGATATATTGTTATTTATCTTTATGAGATTGAGTTTTACAAAAAATTGCAACATTGATATCTTCTAACTTAAGGATGTCTTAGTATTATTGGCTTTCTTTGCACAAACTTGACAAATTGTGTTAGTTACTTAAATCTTCATGTCAAACTGAGTGTCTCTTATTATTTGTTCATATATATTTTATTATTCTTAAATATACTTATATTTTCTTTTAGGTATCTCCTATGTATTACCACTAGTTTCAAACTTGGTTGCCTTATAAAATGAAACTCTCAAAATCTAATCTCACTAGCAATATTTGACTAAAGATAAAATAAGGATATGAGGGTGAGATTTGATCTACTTATGTGTGCATGGGTTATGAGACCATTAATATAACCCTCTAGGTGCAACCTCATGTTCGATCACTATCTTAAAGTGTCTTGTGACTTTTACAATTAGTAACTCTTACCCAAAAAAATAAATAAATAAATAAATAAATTATATCAATTTTATTAACTTTACATCTTCTTTATTCTTTAAAAAAAATTATTTCTTTATTTTATTAACATTTTTATTCATTTTATTTATTGCCATTATGTTGAATATGGCCTTTCATTTTTGACTACTAAAATTGAATACATCATATTAAAGTACGTTCTTATAGATATCTTCCACCATACCCTTTGAGAAACCAAACCCAAATTTATATATGTATATCCTTATATCCATCACTTATAACCATGGAAGGATTCCAAATGCTAAACTTCTTTACATAATTCACATACTCAGTTTTAATATTAAATTGATTTTTTTTTTCATTTTTAATAATGGATAATTCGTTATTTTATTATTTATTTATAATTAAAAAAGTCTTTTTCCATAACCATTATCCCTTAAGGGTTTGTCTTCTAAATCCTTTACTTAAAACTATTTTCTAACACTTTAATTTTATTTGTTTTTGATGATGGATGGAATATCTACTGGAAATATTAAACATTTCAAAAGTTTTTATACAATTTATTTTCAAAAAATTCAAAAATGTAACATGAAATTGACAAGTGATATTTAAAAAGTATTAATAACAAAAAAAATCAATGTCCATCATAAATATACTATTTCAATATATGTGTATGTGTACAAATTTGATATTGAAATATTTTACTTAAAACATATATTGGAATACTTTATGTATGGTGGTATTGATTTTTTTAGTTATATATATAGACACAGAGACTCTAAATATATCATCCACAAAATGGAATCAAGTGTCTCGCTAGGTGAAATGCTATTTGAGAGTGAAATTTTTGGAAGAAAAATTTGCACCTAGAGAGATTTCATCCTTCTCAAAGCATAATAAATTTAGTGTTAAAATGTATCTATATTAGTATGTTGGTGTAATCTCCTTTATAAAAAATGTACAAGTTTTCTACTCACATTATAAAATAGAACTTTTCTTAAATAAACATACAAAACTAAAATACAAATTCAATAAATATAAACCAATTATTACAACCACCATTATATTACATGACATTAACAAATAAAGTACAACATAATATAGTTTACCATTACAAAAGAAAGCAACATTAAGAAGATTTGGGATGCCAAGCACAAACCCTCGAGAATCATCCTCAGAATAGTGTCAATTTGCATTGCCGAGTGGGGATCACCATGGACCGAGCCAATCAGGTAAGTTTCTGTCTGTCTGTCTATATATGACCAATACACAGTCCTGAACCCCCACATGAACCTATAGCTTTCACGAGGGTGGACGGATGCATGCAAAATACGTGCCCGAAATCCACGCGCCTCTTTTTTGCGAGAGAAACAGGTTGACGTTTTAGCTTCATGCATTTTTAAACGTGTCGCCTCCACAGTCGTTTTTCCACAACCATTTTGTCTATCTCTACGTCTGTTTCCGTTTTCACTCTCATTCCCACCATCTATGCTAGAGAACTGGTGTTCTCTGCTATTTGGAGGTTTCAAAATTCCGAGTCTATTTCACTAGCATATTTTCACCTGTGAATAGGTTGACGCTTGGTTTATATATCTCCTTCCCAGATGTCTTTCATACCCTTTTTATCTATCTTTGTGAATGCTTCCGGTTTTGCTCTCATACCTGCCATATATGCAGAAAACTGGTAGCCTTTGACTATAATTCCTATTGTGGGGCTTTCCCCTTTTCACTCAACTTTCTATGTGTGGACGCTGGTCAATCTGTGGTGAAATCCTACAATTTGGTTTGAGAGGACTTTCTGCTGAGCGGCTTCGCGGTGCTCTTCGCTCAGAAAAGTCTCTTCTCTAAAACGTTAGTAAATTTCAAAAATGGCATTATAGTTAAAAATGTTTATCTTTTTCTGAAATCTGGATAAAAATCTAAAGTTTGAAGTTTTGATGTGGAGTTCTTTTATCCCTTTTTAAGAAAGAACATTGGCCTATTGTTTAAAGTCTGAACACTATTCTAGTTTTATATCTCACTCCCCGAAGGTTTGCCTGCTTCGCCTTTTAGTTCACATGTCAAGGTTTGTAAATTCCAGTGGTTTGTGGGTATCCATTTATAAACAGAAGAATTACTTTGTTATATATAAACCATGCTCAAACATCCATTTTAAAATGGGACCTTGGTGGTGTATTTTTGAAATACGTTGTTGCTGTATAGTATGCTCGGATGTTTCATCTTGAAACACAATTTGCTGAACCCAGACTGACTCTATTTTTTCTTTCCCAACGCTGGATACATGAGTAAAAAATTCTTTGATTGTTTAGCATGGTCATATGACGCGGACTACCTGCCCATCCCTTTAATCTACCCATGTTATGATGCTCGCATATTTGGAGGACTGGTAGCTTCTCCCGTCTGAAGTCTGTATGTTTTCGACATTGCTTGCTTCTTGGTTTTTCCAGGCCAGAAAATTTCAATTCCCGGGGCTGGAAAATTTCACTTCCCGAATCCGGTTTCTGCCGAGCACGAAGATTACAAATCTCATGGGTTTTTGGGATGATGGTACTTTAGGTGATGAGATTTGACTTTTTGGGACTGTAGAAGCCGCCATTTTTTGAACTGCCTTTTATCCCGTCCTATGCTTCCTCATACAAGCATCATTCACCCTTATTACCTCAGGATAGCTGGCTTCATGAGAACACACTATCCTCTCGGAAAGTGAGCTTCTCTTTCTCGAGGCTTCCATGTGTCAGTTTTCACGTTAGGCAAGATTTACTTTCCCTCTTTCGGCCATACTTTCTCCGGGTAATATGTTCAGAGGGGGACAATTTCTATTTATTACTTGATTAAAAGCCTGATCCAAAAAATCTCGTTAGGACTTCCCAATACGTCAGTTAAGATAGGGGCGGGACTTTTGACGCATGGATTGTGCGTCAGATACATTGGCCACAGAGGCCATGATTCGTGCCACAATGTAGGCTGAAGCCTGCCAGGGTGTCGCCATATTATCAAGTGGTTGGCAGTCCACTCTAGCTGACGTGGTAGTCCAACCTTCGCTACCAGCTGCTGACACGGATCGTGATGGCCTACAAAGGGCGTGAACAATTTGGGAGGGCAGCCAAAATGATTTTCAACGGAGGGAAAATATAATTTGTGAACATTCGAGCCATTATAAAAAGAACCTAAAGCCTGTTAAAACCAGTCCTCCACTAGCAGCGATTAATTGAGACAGTATTTACTTGACTGAACGCATAAAAAGTCTTTAGGAATACGCTCTGCTTGGCCGATGGCACTTTCCAGAGATGGTTGATGCTAAGATGAGAAAGTGGTTTTAACTTCAATGGAAACCTATGATCGGCTATATAGCCATTGTAGCTAAACTTATGAAAGAATGGTACCATTTTCATTTTCTGAGCGCCAGTGATCTAAACACCATTCAGAAACATCCATGGGTACACGGAAAGAGTTTTCTTTCCCTTTATAAGTGGTATATTGGTTACAATCCATTGAAGAACACCCCCTCTAATAATTTGATATGGGTCAAACTCCCTGGTCTTCCCCTGGAGTTGTCGGGGAAGGAAACTTTAACTGAGATAGGAAACGCCATAGGAAGATGTGTATATGTTGACCCAAGATGCCTTGGGGAAAAAGATAAACGTGTAGCTTGGATACTCATAGAAAAATCCTACAGGGGAGGGTTTCCTGACCACATAGAGATTTCTTCGAGAGATTTAAAAATAAATCAGAGATTGGATTTCCGGGGAATCCCTTTTAGGTGTTCAGCATGCCATAGGATAGGACACTTAATCAAAAACTGCCCTCGGTGACCTATTCTAAAGATCAGAATGTATCATGGAAAATTCTAGTCAGCTACTAGCAAATATAAGATGAAGTCTCAATCCCTTAGAAAGGTGAAGTTATCAATCCCCTGGAAAGGTGAAGTTATCTTCTACAATTAGTTTATCTCCATCAGAATCTGATGACCCGCAAAGAATTACCAATCTTGAAAAAAAAATTCACCAATCTCCACCTTCCTTTCAGAAGTTAAATTCTCAGGATATTTTTCCTCCATCAATTTTTTCTCAAAGCCATTGTACCCTGCCTGAAAGCTCGAGAAGAACAATCACCCCACCTGATAAAAAGGCTCATAATATTTTTAGTATGCCCCCCTTGGAACCTATTGATGATAAAGAAGTCCCTCCTCCTCACCCGATCCTCCAACCTTTCAAAGATTTTACTGCGGGCCCCAAAGCTATTTTTATTCCATCATCCTCTCCATCACCAAAAAAGGAAATCACTCCATCTGATAAAGGAAAAGAGCCTATGGTTTCAGCCATCCCTCTTAATTCCCTCGCTTCTTCCCCAACTAATTCACTTGATAGCGACATGGACTATCTCCTAAGAAAGAAATCGCTTGAACTTAGACCCGTAACCATTCATAAACCGGGGAAGCCATCCTCTCCCCATATAAGCCCAAACTTTGCAAAAAATATTACGGTGAGAAGGAAAAACAACAGAGGCAGTAAGCACTTCAGGGGGAGGATTGATGGTGCAGGCAGAGGAGTAAGAAATCTTTCCCTTATTGATGTTCCTATCATTGATATGTCAGAGAACCGACCTCGTAGAGCAAGTGCGGCCAAAAAGACCCCTCAATGACTTTCATCATATCTATGAACATAAGGGGTCTAGGGGCAGACCAAAATTTTTGGCGCTAAAGAATCTTTTCTACTCGGCTCAGCCCAAAATCATTTTAATCCAAGAAACCATGCATAGCACTCTTGTCTCCATTTCCTATTTTAGGAAAATGTTTCCTACCTGGCATATGGCTGCTTCGAAGGCCAATGGCCTTTCTAGAGGTCTGGCAGTTTTATGGGACCCTGATTGGATTAGAGCAAAAGCATATAAATGTTTTGCGGGCATTCTCATCTCGGCTTCCATCAGGGGAAAAGATTGTCCCATTAATATTTTGAACATTTACGCCCCTTACAAGAACAGGTTCCCATTTTGGGAGAAATTATTTGCATCAGAAATTTTTTATATTGAGTCTCTGATGATTGCAGGCAATCTAAATGTCACTCTAAACTCTGATGAAACATGGGGGAAAAGCAAGAAAAATATCCACCGGCAGATCGTATTAGATATGGGCTATTACACAGGAACCTTGTCGACATAAGTCCTCCTAGAATGTTGCTGACATGGGACAATGGAAGGATTGAAGGGGCTTATATTGCTAAAAGACTTCATCGATTTATTTTACATGTTAGCATAATTGATAGAATGGGTATGCCCTTCTCCTCCATTGGAAATGTGTTTATATCAGACCATAGACTGATATATCTCAACTGGAGAGAAAAGGGTTTTAGGAAAGGATACTTGTTTAAATTTAACACGTCATGGTTAGAAGAACCAGAATTCAATGAAGTCATAATAAGAACTTGGAAGGATTTATCAGCAAGTGGTAAGATGCCCCCATTTTTGACCTTTAGGGATAAGCTATGTTCCATTAGAAAGGTTGTAAAAGAGTGGCAGTATAAGAAAAGACAACTAAACAGAACGGCCCTTCGGGAAATACAAATGGAATTAGACAACATCTATGGAGTTTTGGTTGCTAACCTACTTCCCTTTAATATGAGGTGCCGTATAAAGGAGCTTGAAAGGAAAAAACAAAAAATTCTGGAGCAGGAAGAAGCATCATGGAGACTAAAGAGCAAGGCTATTTGGCTAAAGGAAGGAGACAAAAACACAAAAATTCTCCATAGGTTTGCTAACTCCAGGCGTGAGAAAAACTCCATATGGAAGATAAATGATGGTCAGGGGGGCTTCCTATTCTCTCAACAAGACATCTCGAATGAAGCCGTGAGATACTTTGAAAATCAATATAAGAGATCGAATGACTGCAGGATTTAGGACATTTTATGGGGCATTGTCCTTTCCCACAAATGTTTGATGATGAACAAATTGAATGCCTTTTCCAGCCTATAACAGAGGAATAATTTC
Organism: Pinus taeda; assembly: GCA_000404065.3. Lineage (NCBI taxonomy): Eukaryota > Viridiplantae > Streptophyta > Pinopsida > Pinales > Pinaceae > Pinus > Pinus taeda. The sequence continues at coordinate 1,473 of APFE031316477.1, read as the reverse complement.
TAGGAGTTATGAAATCCTTCAAGAAGGATAAGTGCCCCAGCCCAGACGGCTGGACAATAGAATTCTTCTTCCACTTCTTTGATCTTATTAAACATGATTTGCTAAGGATGGTTGAAGGTGCTAGAATATCAGGTAGCATACATCAGATAACTTCCTCCACTCAAATAACACTCATTCCAAAGAAAATGGAAGCAGAATCTTTTCAAGACTTCAGGCTGATATCCCTCTATAATATATCCTTCAAAATCATTTCAAAAATTATTGCTGAAAAGATCAAAGCTACTTTATCTAGCTTTTTAACAAAGGATCAACATGGTTTTTTAAAAGGAAGGAATATTTTGGATGCTATTGCCAACACATAAGAAAGCTTGTTCACCATGCATACTAAAAAAAGTGCAACTGTCATATTTAAAATTGATCTTCGAAAGGCATATGATTGCCTAGATTCCGGTTTTATCAGATGCTTACTTGCAAAGATTGGCCTGAAAACTAATATGATAAACTGGATCATGGCATGCGTGGAGAAAGTGAACTATGCCATCATTATAAATGGGATTCTATCCTCTTATTTTCTAGCAACCAGAGGACTGCGTCAAGGCTGTCCTGTATCTCCTCTTTTGTTTATCTTGGTAATGGATACTTTAAGTCTCCATATTAACAAGGCAGTTAGCGAAAACAGGTGTCGGCCTTTGAATATTTGCAGAAAAAATTATATCTCGCATAACTTATTTGTCGATGATGTACTTATATTTGGAATGCTATGCAGACTCACTTGGATATGTTTTCATGACATCCTAAAAAGATTCCAAAATTCCACTGAACTACAAATAAATGAATCCAAATCCGTTTTCTTCCATAATGATGTCAATTTGGAAATAATAGAATGGATATCCTCGATGTTCGGGATAGAGGCACGGTCCATCAAGAATGGAATGAAATAATTGGGATTCCAGCTAAAAGCAAAGGGATACTCTAAATTGGACCGGCAATGGATCATAGATAGATACTATAAAAAGATATCGGCGTGTGAATATAAATGCCTATCAATGGAAGGAAGAGTTATTTTAACCCAATCAGTTCTAACACAACTTGCTGTATACTGGGCCCACTTATTTTTTCTCCCTGGAAGTATCATCCAGAAGATGAACAAGATAACTGCAAACTTTATATGGGATGGCCAATCAGAACAAACAAAATATCACCTTTCTAAATTGTCAGATATCTCTTTGCCGAAGAGTTTTGGTGGATGGGGCCTTCTGGACCTGCGGACCTTTGGAAAGGCACTCTTATGCAAATCACTGTGGAGAGGGATTTATGGAGAGGGTCACTAGAGAAACAAAATGAAGAAGAAATATATGGGCTGCAAAGATATCTCATGTTGGTACAGGTTGGGAAGGATTGGATCCACTTATGGGTCGGCAATATGGCTGAGCTTTCACAAGATTGAAGAATTTTTCCTAAGGAACTTAGCAT
>APFE031316466.1:3690-51159 GCA_000404065.3 Pinus taeda | reverse complement strand
AATGAACGGCCAAGATTGACTAGAAATTAATATACTTTTACAAGGCAATTTTACAGCTGTTTTTAGCTTCGGGGGCGCTGCCCCCAAAACCCCCCGCCAGGGGGGGGCTCCCAAAGGTCGTAGCCGCCCCCCCTGGACCCCCCCCTGCAATGAATATTTTACGGGCGGCATTGCCGCCCCCATTTTGAACTGGGGTCCAATGTGGCGGTACTTTTGAATATAGAAGATAATCAAGCTCCACACCCAACATTGACAAGGCCCTTAGACTTAATGGATTCTCTATACAATTTTTATCAATGTTATTGGCATGTTATTAAATTTTTTCTACTAAGAATGTTGTAGTATGTGCATCACTTGATGTGATCTTGGAAAGTGGGGGGTTACCAATTCCTCTCCCCTTTTTGTTATCATGAAAGATTCCAACCCTTCCTTTTTCTCAAGATTTACATTGATTTCCCTCTACAATGTATCATACAAGATCATGTCCAAAATCATAGAAAATCAAATCAAGCCTTAACTCACCAAATCCTTTCAACCAACCAAGCAGATTTTGTGGAAAAGCACCAAATAGTGGATAATATTATTCTTGTTCAATAAGCTATACACTTTTGTAAAATCTAAGGAGAAAAAGGGATGATCATAACAATAGATATGGCCAATGCATTCATCACAATTTGACACAATTACCTATTGGAAGTTCTCTAGAAATTTTAATTCAGTGAACAAATCATAGGTTGGATCTCAACGTCCTTTAGTAATCCCTAAATATCTTCCCTTGTTAATGGTTGCTCCTCCTCCTTCTTTAATTCTGCAAGAGGACTAAGATAAGGGTGTCCCTTCTCCCCTTTCCTATAAATTATAACGGGAATATTTTTGAGCAATAAGCTTGGTTATGAGATGTAATCACCCCTCCCCACATTTACAAGCTTTTACAAGCCCTCCGGGTAAATGTGAAGAAGAGTTCTACTATGACATGACTCAATCTCCAAGTTCTAGTTATGGAAGTGGGGCCTGCAATCCAAAAACTTATTGATACCCCTTAGGCGCATTAGATCACTGAGAAGTTAGTCCACAACCTTTGATGACCATATCTTGAGCTAGAACTACATTTTCACAAGCCTAACCCCCAACTGCATGCACAACAAGGTAAGAGTGTGGTTATGAGGCCCCAATCACACGTACAAGCCTGCTTCCAAGAAGTTATGACCTAAATCCTCCATTTCAATGTCAGCGGTTCCAAGATATGAGCCACTTTTCTAGGTTAGCCTCCATACCACTACGTATAATTGCTTGTAACTTTCCATGATCATAATTAAAGTTATAATAATGTGAAACATACAAGCTTGGAGCAAGAACTTGACCTAGACTACCGAGGACATGATATGCATTTCGTCAAACATATGGTAAAAATTTAAGCTATAGGTCACGAATACATATTTGCTCATAAATCTCTCAACTTCATTTGAAAATCACCAAGAAGGTCTTGATGAGCCTCAATATTGCAACAAGAGTGTTGCAACTCCCAAGGATACCAACTTTACTTTATCAACATGGCGTTTCGTACAAACTTAGAGGTGACAATGTTGTATACACAATAGATGCATCATTCTACTCATGCCACCCTCAACTGGGCCACTTAATCATTAGGGTTCCAGACCATTCCTCTACTGAACTTAAAGGAGTCTAACTACTAAAAGCATAATGTAAAGTCTAGTCCTAGTGCAGAGAAAGTAAATGCTTTTACACTCAGAAAATGAAAGTTGTCAACTTGTAAATGCTACAAAAGGATACAATCTTATGCTACGTTGCAAAAAGGAAACTATTCTAACCTGCACTCATTCATCTAGCTATTAGGGTTGCTTGAAAACATCAAATTACTCTATCATTTCATAATTCAAAAGTGCATGCATTGTCTACCTAATTCACACTTGCAGAGTAAAGAAATTCTAATCGCTAAGTTTGGAAAAAAAGGACTAATGTTGTTGAATCTTGTACAGAGGGAAAAGGAGTGAAAGGACTAGTCTATATGGCACTTCTAGTCATGGAGTCCAAGCTGAGGGGTGAAACTACTCCTAAACTAGGCTAGGATATCATTGCATGTCAAAACAGGTTGTTATAGGTGAGCTACAGGATGTCCTGAAATGCTACAGGAAATTGGCTGAGAGGATTTGGAGGATAAAAATGGTGAGATGTAAGTGTTGGAAGGGTGTATCATAGCTATGGTAAGTGTGGGGAATGTGATCTTAAGGTGATCTTCACCCTTGGCCAAGCCCAGTACTTCAATAAGGCTAAATTCAGCTAAGATGGCTTGCTCATTGTGACCTAAAAAATAGAGGTTTAGAACATGGGTTGGAATGCATCAACAAAAGGTGGAGAAGACCTAAATGGAGCTAGGAGAAAGGGTCCTTGCCTGCATATCAACAATCTTGGCATAACACCTGCACTTATTACTTTTCATTTGCAAATTGTTTCATGTCAATATGGAAAAGATGAATTGAATTTGGAAAAGCTAATCTAACCATTGCTAAGAACTTGATATATGAACTGAAATATATTCTAAGCTACAACAATCAGGAGAAGCAAAACAACAAGTGTAAATATTTCCAAGAAATCATAAACAACTATCTAACTATTTCTAAAACTTGATCTATGCAATCAACAAGCAATCAAACTTTGTTTTTGGGCTGTGAGAGTGGGGTCTTCTAATCATGATCCCATGAGGGAGATGAGATAGGGGTCACTGTCACACAATTTTTTATGTATTTTACTCTATTTCACTGCAACAACTAATTTATCCTCTAAGCTAATGGAAGCATGAATAAACCAACAACTTAATCTTTTACGATAAAAGAAGCATGAATAAACTGCTGCAACTAATCAACATTCTAGACTAAAAATATAGATACAAGAAAGAAACTTATGTTACTAGGTTTGGGCCCTAACCCAAGAGCTTCAACCCTCTGAGTCAACTCAGTGTTAGATCAAAACAAAACTTTCTCATTATCATTCAAAAAGTGGAAAATACATCATAAGAATAATAGTCAAATGTGCTTCAGCTTAATGGCCTCTTGGATACAATAAAACTTTGAATCATAATGAGTCCCTTAGCTGGTTTATTTTTACAAAAATGGAGCTACCAACACATCTCTAGAAAATAGGTATATTTTCCTCCCTAATTCAAGAATAGGTGAATCTAACTCTTCCTTGACTTGCACTCGCTTGGCTGCCAATGAACTCGGCCTGCTTGGCTACCAATGGCACCGAGTTGATGAGATAGAGTGGGGGATATTTGACTGATTTGAGGAATTAAGTAGGTGGACCATATCCTAGAATCTCTCTTTCTTGTCTACTCCAAGTTCCTGCACTAAAATCATCTCAAAAGTGCTCCAATTCCTGAATTTAACACACATTAGGCCACATGACATAGTAACACATCTTTACTCCTCACACTAAGCATAATATAACAAAATTTGTAGATAAATGTGAGAAAAAAGATAATCTAATAAGCTAGAGGATGGCATTGTGATCCATATAATATACCTATTAATGAGCCTCATCATCACCCCCCTACTGAAAATTTTGCTCATATTCTAAACAACCTAGTCATCTATGTCCATTTCATTCATGGCCCTGGTGGTCTCTCTGACATCCCAAGCTTCTATAGGTGGTGTCTCTTCCAGAAGATAGAAGCATGCAATTTTCTCTATTTCTTCCCGTTGCTTCCTTTCCTCTTCTTCCTTCCTTCCCTCCTGTAAACCCAACAAAAAAGGTGGATTGAGTTTAATTCCAATCCAGTTGATCTTCAAGCTTTGCATTGCCTTATTGTACATAGGTGTTCTATCCAATGCATTTCTCAATCTCTCAAGAGAGTGATACTCCCTGATCTGAAGACTGTGTGGCAGGGTATTCCATCTTCTCTGACATGCTTGTTGGCTCTTTGCCCTCAACAGTCTTAGAGTGCCTCAAAATGGGAGATGGCGTTCTCTTGGGTGGCAAGGTATCTAGGTGCCATCTTGGCATCATTGGAAATGATGCTATGATTACTTATTATAGCCATGGAATTTATCTACTCTACCACTTATGTAAAGGGGTTCTTTTTCTTCTTTTATCAATACTCTATTCACCTTCTTAGACCTAGCCTCCTCATGACTCATCCAAGATGCAAGAGCCATCAACTGCAAGTCTCCCAACTTTGCATTAGGATCCCAAACATTCATGTCAGTTAACGTGAGGTTGTGCAGGTAGAATTCAACTAATTTGGCTTTGTCTTCAGTGCTACTCTTATCACACAACTCAATGAACTGCTTGTAGTCCTAGAATGGCTTGACCCGATGTTGTGCTAATGTCTGAATATGGAACTGCATCCATTGGTATTTGAGGAAAAGTGCATAGGATTGCATAGGATTTGGGTGGCAGTCTGCATTGAAGTGCCTCCATGGAGAGGCTTTCCATTGTGTCCAATTAGGTCTCCTTTTCTTGCAGTTTCTTCCTCAACCATGTGTTTTCTTCCTCAATTGTGTTCTCTTTGTGTACTCTCCATCCCTTAACTCACTCAGCTCCTTACCCATTTCTAGGAGTTTTTTGTCCATAAGGCCCACATCTTCCACTTTCTTGGATTTGGAAATTTGCATCCATTTATGGGTCCTTCCTATTGCTGCCTCAAGTTCAAAGAAGAGAGGGAATCCAAACTTATGTGGGATCACTCTACCTCCTTCAATGAACTTGTAATAGGATCTCAAATTGGGTTGTGGACTAGACTCCTGCAGCTCTAGAAAATCTCTCTCAAAGGTTCTTGGAGAAGATACCCCCTCCTGTAACTGTTGTATTGCCTCTTTTCCCTCTTTCTTCCCCTTCTGCTCTTCCTGTAACATTTTATGCTCTTCCTGTAGCACTATTTGTGTTTCCTATAGCAGGCTCTGTGTTTCTTGTAGCAGGCTCTATATTTCCTATAGTAGGTTCTGTGTTTCCTATAGCAGGCCTATCCTGTTTTGTTTGAGTGTGATAGGCGCCTTAGGCTACTTAGAGGAGGTTGAACTGGTGACGTGCTTTCTTACATAGACAATGGGAGTCTTTGATATGGCTCCAGGAGATGTGAATTTCTCAAATTTCATCTTAATGGGCTCTAGATCCTCCCTTTTACTTGGTGATTCCTTAATTATAATAGGGGTCTTTGTGGGATTTTGAGGCTTCCCTTATTTAATCCTAGTGCTTTTCCTTGTTTTGAAGTAGAGGGCATTTTGCATTTGCCTTTTCTTCTTAGGTTTGATTGGTGTGCTCAGGTAGTTAGGGTAGCAATTGTTTCTTTTTCAGGGTGCTCAGGAGATAGACTTCTCGGCTCTAGGGGTACCTCCTCTTCTCTAGGTGCAATGGTTTTCTCTGGACTTGGTTCTTCCTGCTGCTTCTCCTCTTCTTCTTCTTCTTCTTCTTCTTCTTCTTCCTCCACCTCTTCCTTTTTTTGTGGTTCTTCTTCTATTTTCTATGCCTCTCTCTCTCTTCTTCCTCTTCTACTTTTGCCTCTTGCTCTTCTTCTTCATCTGCTTCTGCCTCTTCCTCCTCTTCTTCTTTTACTTATTCTCCCCCAAGTGCAAGGACATAAGTGTCAAGGAAGCATTCTTCGTCCATATATCTGAATGTGGACCAGAGGACAAGAATTCATAATTTATTGAAAGCATCTTCCACTATTATCTTGATAAAGGCCATGGTGTCCTAAGTGTTGTTTCTTGCCCTCTTTCATCTTCTGGCTCATGTCCATGATGGATTGAAGGATGAATAAGGCACACTTAGTCTTTGGGCTATGGGCAATCTTGCTTGAAATCTCAGTTCATGGAGCAGTCCGAACTGGTAGACATAAACTACACTTAGTCTTCCTTCACAAGAGATTAACTTACGGATGTGGTAGGCCACCTCATCCCATGGATAGGGGAGGCTCTCCCTTCTAACTCCATTTTTATCTTTAAATGGTTGTTCATCATCAGTGAAGAAATTCTTCTTAGCAATGGCATTTTTGGACTTGTCTATCCAATGGACCCTTAGGGAAAGTGTTTCCACCCTGCTAATTAACTTAGGGGTAATGGTAATGGATAATCCTCTCACGACAGTGGTAGTAATGGTTCTCCCTTGAGGGTTTAGGGCCATGGAAAACTCATAAGTCATATCATCATCATATCCTTTCAATAGATCAAAGAAACCTAACCATTGATGCCTCCTGAAAATGTCTACTATTGGGGGATGAAGGTGAATTCTCTTAGTATCTATAATTCTCTTAGTATCTATAGGTTCTCTTCTATTGAATACCCCTCCCCCCTCCCATCTTCTTCTTTGTTTTTTATTAGGTGTAGGAGGGTTTTTTCTATGATAGCCCCAATATGAACTCAAAGGGAACAGAGGGGTGGAACCTCTAGTTGATGCCAATTATGTGTATCCCTTGAATTTTATAGCAAAAAAACTATTTTAATCCATAAGATGGTTGTAATAACTAAGAGATTAAAAGGTGCACCAATATGAAAATCATGGATAGAAGAATGAGAGGGGTCACTTACTTTTCACTATCAAGTCTGGTGTGACAACAATTGAAGACCAAATCAACCCTAGGCATTGTTTTTGCACCCTTGGAGGCTTCCTGTAGTTGTTTCCTGTAGGACTAAAAGAGTAGGTTTTGACTCTCTCGATAGCTTCCCAAGCTCTGGCCTACCTCAATGGATTTTTAAACGAGTGAAAGTGCAAGGAAGTTCGAGATTTACGTTATTTGTGGCTAGGGCTCGGAGCGCTATGATGGTTGGCAGTGGTATGATTTTTCCTCATTTGGACCGTTGGCCCACCTTGTGTCATCATTCTCTCGAGCCTTGTAATTAATACCCACTCCCTCTTAATTAATTCTGACTTCCCTCTTAACTAATGTGACACTCCCACGTTGCATGATGACTAATGGATCACTTTTTGTTCACTAGCTGAGGGTGGCCAAGTTAACTGGCCACCTCCAACTTATAAAAAAACTTTTCTTTGACATTCATACATTTTTCATTATTTTACACATAGGGAGAAGCTTAGAGGTTACCATACCTGTGCCTACCCTGTGATCGATCGATGCATGCTGGAGTGTTGGACCTCTTGTGTCGTTGCTTAGGGAGTTATCTTATTGTCCCTTCTTTCCTGTTGATACTTTTTGTGCTCATGTGTATTTGCTTGTTGATGTTGTCCATGTGTGTAGGTGCTTTGCTGATATCCCAGGTGTTGTTGTTACTGTTGTGGAGTCCTGCTTGGAATGGAAAAGTGCCCCAGGAAGGTGGTAACATCCCCTCAATTTGTATGGGAACAAAAATTAGGTTTCAATCTTATTGCAATAGTGGCATAGGCTGCTACAAGAGATCCTGTAGCAGCCCCTTTTTTCTTCTTGTCCAAGGAGTTTTCTTTAGAGGAGTCGTGAGAAGGAGTGTAGGGGTTGAAGGATGAAGTTAGAGTCCAGGTAGGGTAGTGAAAGGTTGTGGAAACAAAGGAAATGTCCTCTATTTTTTTTTTTAATGAGACAGGGTTTAGGGTTAGCTTTAAGAAATGGTGATTTTTTTAATCAAGGATGCATGGAGGATGGGTGAGTGGTTAGATCAAGGTGTGAGGAATCTATATAGCCTTGGATAGGCCATGCTTGATGATTTTATTATCAAAACCTCTTTCCTGTATAATTTCAAGACATCATGTAGTAATACAGGATCTTCTTGTAGCAATTACACAATATCTTGTAGTAAACCAGAGAGGGCCTAGAAATGGATTTTTGAGACCTGAGGATGGGTGAGAGTGGTAAGGACATGTTTGCCATGGATGATATGGAGTATATGGAGGGAAAAATGGAATGAAACTTGAGCATGTTGTCCCTGGAGATCTGCAAATTTCCACTGTCCACAAAACCTGCAAAATGACAGAATTTATTAATGGATAGGTTGTAGGTCCCTGTCATGGCATTCTTCTTTGTTTTTTTTTTGTTATTATTATTTTTTTTTAGGACACACAGGTTGCCTCAAGAGAGGTTTTCAACCTGCCTGCCTACCCTGGGCGCCTCAAGGGAGGTTTTCACCAAAGGATATTTTATTTTCTTTTTTCTTTTTTCTTTTTTCTTTTTTCACTTCTGGGCTATGTCAAGGAGGTTTTCAACCCAAGAGTTGGCCTCAGATGCCTCATGGAGGTTTTCATCTAGGCCCCTTATTGTTTTTTTTTCACAAACAAAAAAGTATTTAGGGATGTTGTGACGTGGAAGATAGGACACTTCCAATCACATTCACCTCTTTGTTGATGGTGTTGATGAACTCTTCCTTAGATAGAGGTTTTATGTAAACCTTCAATCTGTAGTCGTTGACAAGCAACATAATTTCTTCCTCATAAATGGTCCTGATCTGAACAACTCCATTGTCATGGCATTTCTCTATCAGATATGGTCCCAACCACTTTGTCATCAAGTTTCCTTTGAATTCCTTGAACCTAGAGTCATATAGGAGAGCCCAATCCCCTTCTTGAAAGACCTTGTCCTTGATGTTCCTATCATGCTAGAAATTCCTTTGTAATTGAATAACTTCAGTTGTAGGAGGGATTTCATTCTGAATTCATCCAATCCATTTAACTGGAGCAGCCTCTCTTGATGTCCCTTCGTAACATCTAAATCCAATTGTGTTGCCATTCTCAAGGTATTGTATTAAAACTCAATGGAGAGCAAAGCATTATTTCCATAGACTAATTCATAAGGGGTGAAACCAGTATTTGTCATCTAAGTTGTATTGTAGGCCCAAGTGATCTCCACTAATTTTTCTACCCAATCCATTTTGTTGTTACTTACAACCTTGGTGAGGATGCCTTCTAGTGCCCTATTGGTGATCCCTACTTTTCCATTGGCCTGAGGATGATAGGCAATAGATTTTATGTGCTTTATATGATGTTTCCTTAACAAATTCTCGATCATATGTGATGTGAATTGAGCTCCCTGATTGGTGACTAGATTTCTAGGGTACTGTTGAAGCCTCGAAAATTGTTGCCTCAACATGGGGGAAAATCGCCCGATCTGGACCTTGTTTGGCAGCTCCTTTTCCGTTTGGAGTAGTGGCTCTGCTTGGGGATAATGACACCAATTTCCCAATCTATTTAATGCGTGTGCTAATGGGGTGATATGTGAGTTTTTAAAGTAATGTCTAAGCTAAAATTAATCTAATATTAACTAATAATCACATGCATTTCATCTTATTTTAAGCACTATCTAACTATAAATATACCCGGGATTTAAATTGATGTATGTGATCTACAATAATATCTGAAAGCAATTGGTAATAAATATCATTCAAATGCAATCAGAAGTGAATCCATTAACAATAATCGTTTCATATAAAAAGTTAGCTGAAACGATTGTGAAAGATATATCACATAAGGAATTATTCATATATTCAGCGTAAAATAAAGATCATCATCATACAGAAGTGCAATAATGGTAATCAAGATTCAGACTTTCATACATAAAAAATTTGAAAGGAAATCATTGCTTAATACATAAGTGAAAAGGATTACGAGATAAAAGTACCATTTATAATATGTCCTACTCATGTGTTTCAGCAATATTGATCTATCTTCAGTCCATTCAACACCATCGAAGAGTACAAAAGTGCAATTTCAGTAGAAGATTCTAAATCAGATAGAAAATAAATCATGTTCCATTAATTTCACGAGAACTTCCTCAAAGAGACAAAAGTGCATGTTTTGAACACTATTTCTGATAAAATTATGGACCTCTCTAAATGCATGAGAGGGGTTTAAATACTAAAACTATAAAACTAAAAATAGATTATAAAAAAAATAGTTTAGGAGGTTAAAACAACTTGCCTCAATTTGTGCAAAAATAAAATCAAAATGGAAATAAACAAGGTGACTAACTATCCTGCATTTGATCCTTCAGATCGCAAATATCCATCATAGGCTTGAGTTGTGTTGGTTGGTCGACTTCAGCTTTCAATTGTCCAGCGAATACGACATCGATCATTGTTGGCGCCATTTTCTCCGTAGAAGTGGTTAGGCATCTCAGGGTCATCTATTGGCTATGAGGCTTTACCAAATTTTTCCAATATGCCTCCTAGTTTAACCTAGTCATTTTCCTTATCACTTCTACTTTTTCTGTCGTTGCATGTTTCCATTGTTGTTCAAGTTGTTTCAAACTAGGAAGAAAACCCAAAATGGAATCTGCCACAAGGTCGGCACTGTGTAAATTCTCATTGATGTTTTCTATGACACTTTTTGTTTCTGCGACTGTGTTTGTTGTTGCCTTTTCTGCTTCCTTGAGCAGAGAATCCCAGCTCGCAAATAGGATTTCCTTATGTGATTCTTCTAGTGTGGGCAGGTCGGCCTTTCTCCCATCTTTTGTATTTTGCTAAGCGATAAAATCAGAGACCTTTTTAAAGATCTCATTATATTCAAGTCTCATTTCCATGACTTTACTTGTCAGTTTATCGCTTGTTTCGCAATAAGATTTCAATTGTGAAAGCTTCTAGCAGAAAAATTCTTTCTGGTATGTCAGCTAGGAGTTAAGACCAAGTGCTTTGGTAACAAACCGATCAATTTTTGGATCATATTTGTGTAGATTAGTTATTGCATGCATCTGTGCTTCCTTCTTGGCTAAGCTGGTTCAATGTTCTATTTGCATCTTTTCAAATACATGTTGAAGGTTGGCCAATTGTATCTCTGCCTGTTGGTCAGATTTTACTTGTTGTAATTGTTGCTCAAGCGACGTTATTTTATCTTCCTTTTCTCTAAGCAACATTTGTATTTCTATTGCTTTGTCCATGGTCGTTGTAACGTATGCACTTGCAAACTGCGAGAGTCTAGTAAGGTTGGCAGATGGGTAAATGGGTGAGTCTTTCCATAGAACATCCATTGGTTCATTTTCAGGGGTAGTAGCAGTTGTAGAGTCCAATTTCCTTTTCTTTCTTTGTCTTTTCACCATGGCCTTATGATGTGGGCTATAGAACACATCTAGAGGGGGAATTTCTTCAATTCTCAAAATTATTTCGAAAGTGGGGGTAGCAGGGTGTGCTCTACCTCTTGTGTATTTGCAATCTCTTCCACTGTAATTTCCAGAGTTGTTTTCTGTTGTGGAGTTTGAAACTCTCGCGTCTGTTCCTCTGCGTTGATAATTTTATTAAAATTATCCCACTCTTCCTCTAAATCGATTACCAGGAGTTTTATTGGATGTGCTGAGGTAGTAGGGATTTCAGCCTGTTTGCTAGCTGAAGTTTCTTCAGCTATCTTTTGTGTAGACTGGACTGTATCCTTACTGACTCCATGCTTCTGCTTTTTCCATTTTGCGATGACTGTTGTGATTCCCTGGTAGAATACTCTTGAGATTATGCTCCATAATCAATCTTGGAATTTTCTTTGGAGTCACCTTCTATAGTCACACTGGGAGTAGGCTCCCTTATTGGTTTAATCAATAATTGGTCCAATGGGACCTTTACTAACCTCCTTTCTTTGTAACTATAAAATTTTTCCAGATCTTCAATGTCAAAAAGTAGTTGTGCCATATGCTTAACTTCGGTGAAGGTGTTTTTCTACAAAAATATATCATCAAAGGCATCCGCCTCATTGCTGAATACTTTTATTTTCACCAGAGTGGTGAAATTTTCGACAGTGCCGAACGGGTCGTATTTCCTTCTAGGGAATTTAGGTAATCGCAGAGATAGCATGTTGTCTACTTCTTTGAATGCATTCCCTAGGTCGTGTAATGCAAATTCTCCACATTGTACAAGGAATGTAGGCCAGATGGCCTTCTTTGAATCCTTCAATGTCTTGCTCATTCCTCCCTCACTAGCTATTTGATAGGCTATCTCTCTAGCCACCCATTTATCTGGAACATAGTGTGGGAGGACATGGGGGGAGGTGATGCTGGCAAAAACTCTGATATATGTAAATGTTTCCTCCCTAAACCATCTGGCCACTGAGAAGATGTCAACTTCAGCTTCTTGGGAAAACCTGGGGGCGTCTCGATTATAAAGTCGCTTGTGAATAGGGAGCATAACTCCATGACAAATCTTCAAAAAATGTGGTTGAAAATTGGATTCCAACATGTCCTTGTGGTATATGTGAATGGGAAGTAGATTTTGAACAGTCCATTTCCATCCCATGATAGGGAATTTTGAACTAAAACAAATTGCGTCAATGACATAGGCGCTCATAAAAAATGGAGGGTAAACCCTCGAAGCAACACTTCTTTTCCTTCTATACTCGATAATTGTTTTTGCTAAATTGTCAGATAGAATTTGTGCCCAATTCATTACAGTTGCGTTAATAGCTGCATCTATTAACGGCAACCATTCTGGGGAGAACTTAGTACTATTGGGTCTGCCAAATAGTCTACATAACATAGCCACTGCAAAACTATGAGGGGGACAAATAGACGAAGTAGTGTACATATCGTTTTTATCTTTCTTGATTTTTTCCTCATTATTGGCCTAGGTCCAGGTGTATTCTGTTGGGTCATCATTTTCTTTGGAAAATTCTCCATGAACTACCTATTGTAGATTACCTATGGCTCTGGTAGGTGGTACATAAGTCGCAGGTTGTCTGGGGTAAAAGATCCCATAACCCCTTGGCTTCTTGTCTTGAATTCTTTGTCTAAGATGTTAGCCTCATTAATAACCCATTTAACCATGTTAGTATAATGGATTATCTTCGGCCGTGCGGCTATGCGGTGCAAAAATGAGCATGTCGTATCTAGCATGGAAGCCTCTGAGGAATCACATCCGTGAACTATAATTTTTGTTTCCATAATCCTCGGCTGCTCCTCCTCTAGTGTATTATACATAGCCTCCCATGTAGAGGTTCCTCCCTCTCTGTTGCATGTAGTATCCATAAATAGAGGAGTCATTTCTGACTTCTCAGAAGCGACTGCCTTGCCTTTCTTCCTCATCGTTCTCAACGCTTTGCCCTGCGGACTTTTCCTGAAAGTGAAGAAAAACAACTATCGGATACACAAAGATGAACGTAAAACAAAATAATGCAAATAGTTTGTAAAGGTGATAAAAGGAGTTTTATTTGAATGCACGTAAGAAGATATCATATCATGCAAAATGGCTTTTCACACATAAATGCAATTATCTCTTACTAAATTCCCACTAATGATTCGTTATCGCTTAACTTTAATGCTCATAAATGTTTGCATCGTAAAACAGGAAGAAAGCTTCTAGGGTGACAAACCTTTGAACCAAGATGATAGTGATTGTGCAATTTGTGAAGCAATATTGCAGATCACAATATCACAATATGCCTTCCCCCCTTTCTTACCTTCCGCTGTGTTTTTGCGAGATGTGAGATGCGAGCCGCTCGTTAGTTGTTTTCAAAACATAGCTAATTGTCAGGTTTATCCTATGTAAAAGACCCTTTTCACTGAGTGGCGTACCTAAAACATTTTCTTATGATATTTAAAGAGTGGGTCCAAGTCTTAATCGCATTTCACAATATCGGCTGGTGGTAAGTACACGGTGTTCGTTTTAAACGCCCGAAATGCTATGCGATAAGAGTTATAACGCCATTGTAGTTTCGCATCTCGCATGTTTCATAATGACCTCTTTAAAGCGGGCCCTTTATGAATGTTGTTATGTGATGCGAGACTAACTTAGTTTATGTCAGATTTTATGATAGTTTCACATAGAGTCCTTACTTAATCACTTCTCTTGATTTTGGAGGGTTAGAAAGGTCTTTTGGTGGGTTTAAATCATGGTATATGTGTGAAGGTTAGTTTCTAGTAGTTTTTCTAAAAAGGGGTTTTGATTGTTATCTTTTGCTTTATTCCAACAAATAAAAGAAATGCCTAAATGCTAAGTTTTGTTTCTCGGATAGATTTTTTGAAGGGTCCCCATTTATTAACGTAATATTAAATACTATCATTAATAAATGGGGGGGTTGTTGAATACCATAACAGGTACCCAAATTTGTAGAACACATTCTCCCTCAAGAACTCAGCCACTTTCTCCTCTATTGCTACCTTGACAGCCTTTGTCTCAGCCCACTTTGTCAAATAATCTGTGCATACAATTATGTACTTTTTCTGCCTTGAGGCTGAATCAACTGGCCCCATGAAATCCATGCCCCACTTGTCAAATGGCTCTAAAGCCATCTGAGATTGTAAGGGAATTTCATCCTTTGGAATATGTTTCCCCATCCTCTAGCATTGATCACATCAATTTTTGTGTTTTCTTGCATCTTGGTGGAGAGTAGGCCACTAGTAACCAACTTGTAGAACCTTGAAAGTTTTTCTCTTGGAAGTAAAGTGACCTCCACAAGGCCCATCATGACAGGCTAAGAGGATGTCAAAGACCTCTTCCCTGACACATCTCCTCAATTTTGATCTGGTCCCAACTTGAAGAGATTTCCCCCAATCCAAGTGAAAGGGGCACTCTTCCTTACAATTCTACTCTTCTCCTTGGATGATAGATTTGGAGGAAACTTTGCAACAACTAGGTAGTTAGTTATGTCAGCAAACCATAGAGAGAGAACTGAAATAGCAAATAAGTGTTCATCGGGTAGTTGATCATCAACCATCCCTTCCTCACTTGCAGGCAAAGCAAGTTTAGACAAAAAATTTGTAAATGCATTTTCTTTACCTGGCTTATCAATGATAGTTAGATCAAACTGTTGTAATAGAAGCAACCATCTAATAATTATAGCATTCACATCAGGCTTGTTCATTAAGTACTTGATAGTTGCATGGCCAGTATGCATAAAGGTTTGATATCCAGTGATGTAGTGTCTGAACTTATTCAGAGAGTGGACAACAACTAGGAGTTTCTTCTCAGTTACGGTGTAATTCAATTCATTCTTAGACAGATTTTTTCTAATGAAGTAAATGGCATAAGGAAACTTGTCATCTATCTAGCCTAGGGTTGCTCCTACAACTTTGTCAGATGAATTAGCATGGATTTGGAAAGGAAGATCCTTATTTGGGCCTCGAAGTATGGGTGCAGTAGTCAATTTGTCTTTCAAGATCTCTAGGGCCTCCTGACAACTATAACAAAATTTAGAGTCCTTGGCCAGCAATCCAAACAATGGTGAGGCTACCTTGTTGGCGTCTTTGATAAACCTCCTATAATATCCCACCAGACCCAAGAACCTCCTAACATCCCTCTGTTTTTTAGGAGTAGGGACCCTTTTTATGATGGCAATTTTGTTTGGGTCCACTTGTATTCCCTCCTGAGATATTGAATGATCTAGGACAGTCCCTGCATTATTCAATAAATCACATTTCTCAGGAATAAGCGAGAAGTTCATTTCAATGCACTTCTTTAGGACTTTCCCGAGGTTAGAGAGAGCCTCTAGGAAGTCACACACATAGGGATTGAAATCATCCATGTAGATCTCTACAGAGTCATGGACTAGCTCAGCAAAGATGCTCAAAACTACCCTTTGGAAAGTGGCAGGGGCATTACATAATCCAAAAGGAAGGACCCTAAAAGAAAAGGTACCCCAAGGACAAGTGAATAGTTTTATCATGGTCCTTTGGGTTGATCTGGATATGATTGTAACCATTGAACCCATCCAGGAAAGAGAAGAACTTCTTCCCTACAAGACCTTCCAATACTTGATCAATGAAAGGTAAAGGGAAATGGTATTTTTTAGTGGCTTTTTTCAGTTCTCTGTAATCCACACAGATCCTCCATTTTCCATTTTTATTTGGGACCAAAACTAGAGGGGACACCCACTCACTATCTGAGATGGGGTAAATGAACCTTGCATCCAACAACTTCTGTAATTATTCCTTTACTATGTCTTTAAGGGCTAGGTTCATTCTTCTATCAAGTTGGCACACTGGTTTGTGTCCTTCCTTGTTGTAGATGTCATGAGTACACACTAAAGGATGCACTACCTTCTTTCTCTATAGCTCCAGGCAAAGGCATCTAAGTGCTCTGTCAGCATGTCACACAACTTCTCTTCTTGATTAGCTGAGAGAGAGGGGTTGATCTTCAAGGTTTTAGATGGACCAAATTCTACCATTTTGACATGTGCAGGACTTGGGTCCACTATGCATAACCCAGTGCAAGGATTTCCCTCATATTCCTTCACAAGCTCATCAAGAGGCATGGTGTTGGGGGACTGGTTTTGGAAGATTTGGTCAATGAGGTCATTTTCATCAAGTTTCCCCCCACCTATAATAACATCTAGGGTGCAAATTTGATGGGATGTGGTATGATACATTTCATCTTACTCCTCCTCTTCCAGCCATAGGGGTAAGTCATGCTTGAGGGATGGTTGAGCAGGAGGTTACAATACCAACTGTTCTGATAAATGCCCATTCTTAATGGTCATGTTCCTAGCTCTACAACTTATGTAAGCATCAACAGTGGATAGCCATGGTCTTCCAATGATGATAGGATAGCCATTAAATTTGGTTTTGAGTTGGAGAACTAGGAAGTCATCAGGATACTCCCATGAATCAATAGAGACCATTACATCCTCAACAACTCCCTCAGGAGCCACTGTGGACCTATCTGCAAGTTGCAACACTGTTGTGGTCTTTCTCAAAGATCCTTGGAGGTTTAGCTTGAGCATGGTTTCCTTAGTCATCACATTGATCACAGCCCCAAAATCAATCAAGGTGTGGGGGATAATGATCCCATCAATGTGTAGATCTACAATAGGACATCCAGGGTCTAGATACTTTGGGAAAATCACCCTCCCCAGCATTAGATCATAAAATTGACCAATGACATTGATGGTAAGGGTGTCTTTCTTTCTCCTCCCTGGATGTTTAAAGAATTTCTCTTTTACAAGCTTATTGTAGATGGTAACATCCTTGATAGCTTGGAGGAGTGGGATTTTAACACACAATTTTTTTAGTTCTCCCAGAAGTTTAGTCTCTTCTGGGGTGTGCTCATTAGAATGGATCAATATTTCAAGAAAAGGAGGTGGATTTGATTTAGGAACACCCTCTTCATTTTCCTCTTCAAGCTCCTCAGGTGGAGATGGAGGTTGGTTATCTGGGAGCACTCTTCCAGACATGAGGTTGATTTCTTGAATCTCCACAACATAAGCAAGGTAATATGTCTCTCCAATATAGACCTGTTGTGCCTGCTTGTTGTTCCAGTTTAGATTTGATTGAGCAGGGATCTGGGGTTGCTTAGGTGGAGCAGGATGAATGAGTTCTACTTGAGATGGAGGTGGAGGAAGTAAAGTAGGTGGTTGGTTGAATTGAGGCCTCCAACCTTGTGATGGGGTATTCCATTGAGGATGTGTAGAAGCATATGGTTGAAACGGTTGATTGGAAGGTTGGGGTGGATACTAAGGTGCATGAGGTCAAGGAGAAGGTGTGGACCATGAAGGATCAGTAGGAGAATACTAAGAGGGCAGGGATGCATTTTGGTTGGGATGGTAATAGGAATAGGATGCACCTTGCATGCCCTGCTGGTATGGTCGAGGTCCTTGAGGTCTCCTTTGATTGATATAACAAAGTTTTTCATCCCCACCTTCTACCCCTTGGTATATAGATTTAAATCCAGGCAAGGAAGGGTACTTATATGTGGAATGATTTTCCTCACAAACTGAGCATACCTCTATAGCATTTAATGTACATTCATTTATGGGGTGCCTTCTAGTGCATTTAGGGAAAAAGATAGCTAAGGCTCTCTCTGCTTCCTCTTATTGCCTCTTGATATGCATGGTGTCCATTTGCAGAGCAAAGTTATGCAACATTTCACTTTTGATAGATGTGTTGGAGGAAGAGGAACTGACCAAAACTTGACTAGACTTACCCTTCTTCCTATCAACCTTGGCATGGTTTATGAACATTGTCTTCATGTTGTCATAGGATATCTGATAAATTTATCCTCCAGACAATATGTTTAGGGTTTCTAATATGTCCTCTTATATTCCTCTAATAAGGACTAACTTGAGTGATTCAGGATCAAGGGTGCATATGGCCCTTTTACAACTGAGTTGGAACCTTTCCTCATAGTCTTCCAGGGATTCATCTGGTCCAAGAGTCATTCTAAAGATGTCCTCTTTAGTGTACTTGGACCTACAATAGTCCTTGTACTTGTTGTTAAATGATTGCTATATTTGAAACCAGGTAGTGATGATATCCCCAAGTAGACCCATGAACCACCGCAAGGCTGCATCCTTAAGGGTGGATGGCAACAACTTCAACTTCTGGTCATCATAAGTATAATCATAAGTTCTACACACAACATCAATCTCAAACAAAAAAGTATCAGGGTCCTCTGAGTTAAACCATGGAAGTGAGGAAGGGCAGAAGGGCTTATATTTTTCATCCTAGCATCTCCATTAGTTTCTATGATGGGAAAATCACCCTCATTTATGTTTTCATCCATGGTGTGGGTATGTGGAATGGTTTCTTCTTCTTCTTCCCCATCATTGCTTCAAAGATCTCAAGTTGTTCACCTAAGGGGTCCTCTAACTCCCCTGCAGTCAGAGAGGGAAGTTGACAGTCACTAAATAAGACTGAAGGTTGACTGTTTGATGTTGTGGGGGTATTTGGAAAGAATTTCCCTAAAGTGTCTTTACTCCTACAAGGCATGAAAGAGATTTTTTCTTTTCTTTTTTTGTGTTTTTTCAAAATCAACTAGAAAACAGAAAGGAAAGCAAAAATAACATCTACATACTAAATTCAAAATAGAAAGAAAAGCATAAGTTACATCTACCTAGACACCTCCCTGACAATGACACCAAAAAGTGATGAGCCTCAATATTGCAACAAGAGTGATGCAACTCCCAAGGCTACCAACTTTACTTTATAAACCCAGACTTCCATACAAACTTAGAGGTGACAATGTTGTATACACAGCAGATGCATCATTCAACTCATGCCACTCTCAACTAGACCACTTGATCATTAGGGTTCCAGACCATTCCTCTACTGAACTGAAAGGAGTCTAACTACTAAAAGCATAATGTAAAGTCTAGTCCTAATGCAAAGAAAGTAAATGCTTTTACACTTAGAAAATGAAAGTTTTCAACTTGTAAATGCTATGAAAGGATACAATCTTATGCTAGGTTGAAGAAAGGAAACTATACTAACTTTCACTCAATCATATAGCTATTAGGGTTGCTTGAAAACATCATATTACTCTATCATTTCATAATTCAAAAGTGCATGCATTGTCTACCTAATTCACACTTGCGGAGTAAAGAAATTATAATTGCTAAGTTTGGACAAAAAGGAATAATCCTTTTGAATCTTGAAGAAAGGGAAAAGGAGTGGAATGCTTGGTCTAGGTGGCACTTATGATCATGGATTCCAAGATGAGGGGTAAAACTACTCCTAAACTAGGTTAGGCTATCATTGTAGGTCAAAACACGCTGCTACAGGATGTCCTGAAATGCTACAGGAAATTGGTTGAGAGGTTTTGGAGAGTAAAATTGGTGAGATGAAGTGTTGGAATGGTGTATCACAATTGTGGAAAGTGTGGGGAAGGTGATCTTAAGGTTATCTTCACCCTTGGCCAAGCTCAGTACTTCAAGAAGGCTGGATTCAGCTAAGATGGATTGCTCATAGTGACCTGAAAAATAGAGGTTTAGAACATGGGTTGGCATGCATCAACAAAAGGTGGAGAAGACCTAAATGGAGCTCGTGGAAAGGGTCCTTGCCTGCAGATCAAGAATCTTGGCATAACACCTGCACTTATTACTTTTCATTTGCAAATTGTTTCATGTCAATATGGAAAAGATGAATTAAATTTGGAAAAGCTAATCTAATTGTTGCTAAGAACTTGATCTATGAACTGAAATATCTTCTAAGCTACAACAATCAGGAGAAGCAAAACAACAAGTGTAACTATTTCAAAGAAATCATAAACAACTATCTAACTATTTCTAAAACTTGATCTATGCAATCAACAAGAAACCAAACTTTGTTTTTGGGCTGTGAGAGTGGGGTCTTCTAATCATGATCCCATGAGGGAGATGAGATAGGGTCACTGTCACAAGATTTTTGATGTATTTTACTCTATTTCACTGCAACAATTAATTTATCCTCTAAGCTAATGGAAGCATGAATAAACCAACAACTTAATCAATCTTTTACGATAAAAGAAACATCAATAAACTGTTGCAACTAATCAACATTCTAGACTAATAATATAGATACAAGAGAGGAACTTCTATTGCTAGGTTTGGGCCCTAACCTAAGAGCTTCATCCCTCTTAGTCAACTCAGTGCTAGATCAAAATAGAACTTCTCATTATCATTCAAAAAGTGGCAAATACATCATAAAAATAACAGTCAAATGTGCTTCAGCTTAATGGCTTCTTGGCTACATTAAAACTTTGAATCTTAATGAGTCCCTTATCTCATTTATTTATACAAAAATGGAGCTACCAATATCTCCCTACAAAATAGGGATATTTGCCTCCCTAACTCGAGAATAGGTGAATCTAACTCTTCCTTGACTTGCAATGGCTCGACTACCAATGAAATCGGCATGATTGGTTGTCAATGACACGGAGTTGATGAGATAGAATGAGGGATATTCGACTGATTTAAGGAATTAAGGAGGTAGCCCATCTCCTAGAATCGCTCTTGCTTGTCTACTCCAATTTATTGCTCTCAAATCATCTCAAAAGTGCTCCAATTCTTGCATTTAACACACATTAGGCCACATGAAATAGTAACACATCTTTACTCATCACACTAAGCATAATATAACAAAATTTGTAGATGAATGTGAGCAAAACATAATTTAATAAGTTGGAGGATGACATTGTGACCCATATAATATACCTATTGATGAGCCTCATCAGGTCCAATGCCCTCTCAAGTGGCTGCAATAACACTTGTTATCCCATGTATTCATTAACCATTTAAATACTTATCAAATCATGAGAAAGAACCATAGCTAGAGCAGATCATAAATTCATGCTTATAACCAACATATAAACAGAGTATTAACCATGACAAATCTTCCATAAAATCATCATAATAACAAGTACAAGTGCTCGTAGATAACAATAGGAAAATAGCTCTTATTAACATATGCACAATCCAACCAATTCAGGGACTTCCACGTACCACCTAGCCATAGATTGGGCTAAACCAAATCTTTCTTTCAACCAATCACCCTAGTGCCACATTCCAAACATGAAAGTGGGATCTCACATGTTAAACCAAGACATAATCAACCAGGGATTCTAGAGGTTAAACCACATCCACCCTTATCTTACCGTGATCTCACCTAAATTGGTCCTAAGATCACAAAACCAAAATGATCTTGGATGCCTAAGAATTTCTTCATTGTAGCTTGAGGAAATTACCTGTCTCCACCCACCTGTCGAGGGATTCCGAGAGAAAACTATCTCCACCCCTAACCCTTGGGAATTTTCTTAAGACCACCTCACTTGGTTCCAAAACTTTCTGGCAATCCCAAGCTCAACTGAGAATGAACCCCATCACACCATGGTTATACAGGAAATGGAAAGGCAAGGTTGAAACCACCATCACTCTAGGAAAAACCCATGCCAATGATAGCAAATAAACCAAATAAACAAATGTATGTGCCATGCATTCACATTCCATCAAGGAAACCACACATGCAACATGTTACCTGTAAGATCTTCCTACTGAAGCTGGTGATCCAACCTTCTCCTTACTTTCCTTCACTTTCCTTTGCTTGTCTTTTTCCTTCCTTTGCTTACTTGTCCAAGTGCTTGTTCTCTTTCCTTTGCTATACCAAATCCAAAGATGGAAAAAAAAGTCATGAATTGTTTCTCAGGTGCCTTTTTATCATTGATGTCTCATTTTTCTTCATTTTTCCTCTAATTTCCTTAACATGCAAATATGTGTCTCTTCACCTTCCTTTTCTCCTATTTTCCTTTATTTTCATAAATATATGCCAATTATTTCCTCTTTGCCTTTGCCAATTCCTTTGCCAAATTCCATAGCCACAAATAAATCGAAAGTGATTCTCATTGTGATGTTTTTCCCAACATTAAACTTGGAATATGTGTCCCATGACCTAGGTCTCATTTTGCCTTTATTATCATTTATTACATGAAACTTTAACCCATAGTTGTTACATGAGAGTCCAATGGGGAACATTCCTATCAGTATAGTAGTAATAGGGGCCAAAAATCAAGCATTTCCAATTTGTGGGTGACACTCAACTGATGGGTAAAGCCTCCCCAGTAATTTCTTATATTTTCAAATCCATCATATATCCATGGTTCAAAGTCTATGGGGATCAATAGATAGTGCTAAAATTCAGATATATGCTTAGAAAACCAATCCCAAAGCTCTTGTAGCCATTGCCAAAAAAATTCAATTCTCCCATCATGATAGTTGAAGCTCCTTTAAAAATATGGGCATCCTTATCTACCTCCATTCCCCTTTCTTCTTCCTCTTAGCACAAAATAGTCTCCAACATTAAATACAATTTTTCTCAATGGGGTGCTAATTGGCTCAACCCAATAGGTTGATTATTGTTGACTAAATTTCTTATGTATGCTTTTCCTTTATGCCATTTTTTTGCTTTTTTGCCTCCCTCGGGTGTTAAACAAGCCATTATCTAGGAACTCAAGAAATTTCTCGAACGTGGGAATCTCAAATGCTTTCACCTGGTCAATTGGAACACAGTCTGTACCCTGAAATCCCATAGAGGCTTCGGGATCAAATATCGAACGTTGGTGAAAATCACATTGGGGGTGAAGATGTTATGGAGATTGGTAATAGGGAAGTCACAATGGTGGAAAAAGGTGCCTCTAAATAAATATCTGGCAGGAGATCAATGTTGTTACCTTAAGAATGTCCAACTAGTTCGTAATGGTTCTCAGATTTGGAAACTCATCCAAGCAACACTTCCTCTCATCAAATTTCAAACCATATAGATCCATGATGATGGTAAGAAATTCAATATATGGAATGATGACATTATGGGAATGCCCCATTTCTCTCTAGATCCCTCCCTCGTCCCATTAAAAAATTGGTTAGAAGAGAATGGTAAATCCACACTATTTGACATTTCCTCTTGGTCTTTAGCTTTTGGTCATTACACTAATTATGACCTTGGTGAATTTTGTCCCCAACCCAAAGATCTTTATTCCTCCCTTATTTCATCCCTTATTTCATCCCTTATTTCATCCCTTCCAAGTTATGCTCTCAGGCTCCACTCATCTGCCAACTACCGAGGATGGGGCCTTCGTGATTGGTTTGTTAAAAGGGGTTATGAATCTTTGTTTTTCTAATCCAATCTTCCCCCCAAATATAGCACTTAGAACAAAATTTGGCACTTAGATGATCTCCCAAATTTCAACATAATTTTTTGTATTCTAGCCCATAGAAAAATCCTCATAGCTAAAAATCTTGGTAAAAGAAGCATACACAACCCTGCCATGTGCGCTATTTTCCTCTATCTAAATAAGACTTCTTTCCATCTATTTATAGAGTGTGAATTCTCCAAGTAGTTTTAGCTCCTTGTTTTGTAAGGAATTAGCCATAAATTGAGATGCCCCTCTCCTTTGATCTCCCTCTTCTCCTCTTAGCATAACCACCTGATGGGCCTCCCAAATAGGTACAACTTAATGCCAATCTAACCATCCTTATGCCTATTTACCCTTTCCTTTTCTACTTAATAATTCTTTTTTCAACTTTAATATGTTCTTAGGAAGGTTAAGGGGTGAGTGTCATATCTTGTGTGCCTAATGCATTTATTGTGCAAAATATTGAGGATATTCTATGCAGATCAAGTAGGATTCCAACAGGGTAAGACTATGGGGCTTTTCCCCTGCTGGAGGATAATCAGAAGTCAGTTGACTCAAGCAAATTATTGCCTCCTTACAGTTGCGAAGTGATTAGCGAACCATATCCAAACTTTTAGGGATTCTAGAGGGAAGCAATGCTCTCTTCAAGGAGGCTTCCCCTCAAGCATTCCTTTGTATAAATAAGAGGCCTTGGTAGCTCGTTAAGGATTTGAACTCTAGGAGGAAGATATTCAACAGTAAAGAAAGGATTTTCCCTACTATTTCAGTTTTGTCATGATTCATGTATGAGCACATTTGTTGATTAATGAAAAACACACTTTTGTTCCCATATTGATTTTCCTTTAAGGGAACTGAATCTCCTTGGGTTGAGGCCAAACTCAGGTGCTCAAGCCCCTTTCTTATACATTTACTTTCCAAGCATTTAGCTTAGTTATGTTTTTCTACAAATCTCATCTTTAAAAATCATTGCCTTTGCAAGGTTAATGAATAAGCTTCTTTCTAAGTTTGTTTATGTATCTTGCTCTAATGAACTCAAAAATAGTTTCTTTCATGCAGTAATAGTCTTCATTTAAAGTTCAACTCATTCTTACTGTCATTTTACTTTTATGCATTTAGTAGTTTATCAATTATTTATGCACTTTAATTTTACCAATCAACCATGCATTTTCTTCGAGTAAGATGGTATTGCTTCATACATGTAGGTAGTATTATTTTGATGCATTTGGTTCACTTAGAACATCATCTTTTCACCCATTGTTACTCATTTTTGCAATCTGCTAGCAAGTTTATCTATGCGTAGATGAGCTACAAGAAACTCCAATTTTCCCTATTCCATGCATGAATCGATCCATTGGAGGCACCTAATTTTGGAAAGGATCCATTTGCCCTTATACAACATTACTCTACCTTCACCCCTCATACCACATTTAGACCTCATAAAATTGTCGGTCTTTTCCTGTAACAGTACACAAATTGCCTTAGAACGCTTCCAAATTTGTACCCAAAGCTTGTTTATCATTCCCTTGGTAGCTTACAACACTCATTAGACCTTGGAGATGGAGTTTAGAGGTTCTGAGACCCCTTAGAAACTTTACCCTAATAGTTGTAGCAAAAACCTATTTTATTTCTGTAATTAGGGTTTATAGTGTGAAAGTCTACTTTCAGTTGCAAGTTTATTTATCATGCACCATAGAATAGGCTTGATTCTTGAAATGATTTGATTTTCTTTTTTGTAGTTAGCATAGGTTTCTTTCATGCCCTTTACTTTCCTACAAAGTAGAGTAGGGTTATTTCCTATCATTTATTTTCCTACAAAATAAAGTAGGTTTGTTTCTTGTCGTTTACCTTTTGGCAAATAGAGTTGGGTTACCTTATGGCATTTACTTTTCTGTAGATAAGAATAGGATTTATTTATATTGTTTCCTTTCTTGCAAGATAGATTAGGTCTATTTTATGTTCCTTGTTTTTCTTATCATTTCTTGTAGCCTAGATAGCAAAATTGATATTTGTATGTCTTAGCTTCTCTTCAATTGCATTAGATCAACCAAAGTAAAATATATTGCTTGTTGCACATATGTTGAAATTTGGTTGTCATTGATGTCAACCCAAGCAACACTAGAAGAAGCATCGCCTTTAATAACAAAAATGACAAGGAAAGTCCCAATTTTTGGGATCAAGATTAATTTCATTGGATGGTCCTCATCATGTCGATTCTGATGGTAGGTGGGACGTCTTCTAACTCCTCACAGTTAAGGAGATATGCTTAATCAAAGTTTATGCCCTAAAACTTTGTCAACGTCCCCAAATGAGATGATGTGGCAACTCTTCTTTGATTCATGATCCTAGAAGGATTTTCATGAGAGGTCTTAGTAAATTAATTGTTTTTGAAAATTTTGAAAGGATATTCATTAAAGGCTCATTATAAGTTTTTATAAATTGAATTGGTCCTAAATGTTTTGGGCTCCAAAATTGATAATTGGAAATTCAAATTTCAAATCTATTCTTTCCCTCATATTTTGCAAATTCAGCTCCAGTCAATTAAGGTCTAGTCGACCCTCAAACAACTCTTCCATCAAGTATAAATACAACATGTGATCTCTCTACAAAGACAAGGAATTTACTTACATATTCTATGAAATTACTCTCAGAGATTTGGCTTCGAGTAGTCCTGTAAATCTAGTGAAAAGATCAAATTTCAAAGTTTATTTTCGGACTTAACATTTTATTTCTCGTTGGGTTTCTCTGACTATTTTTGAGGCTACTAAGCCATCTTTGTCTGAGATAGATGCAAGTATGTCTCTCTGAGGAAAGTTGATCTTCTCAGCTATGGATTTATACCCCCAAGGGCACGGTTCTAGGGTGCAAGTCAAGAACTAAATTTTTTACCTTTTTTGGCATTTTTAGATCACTAAGTCTCTAAGATCTGTGTGAACTATTGGAGAGTTTGTTGGCATATTTGATTAAGATTACTGTTGCGGACTAGGGAAATCTCTTGGTGTTTTTTTTTAGGAAGCGTTGTTGAGGATTTTTGGCATTCTTTTGAGGTTAAAAGCACATATCTTGAGACTCAAAACTATGGTATTGCTTCAGCCCTATGGTAAGGAATCTTGGGCACAAAATTATGAACCAAGATTTGCTGCAAGTTATGGAATTGATCTTCCTTTTGACAATTTTTTTCAACAAAAATGAGTAAGCTTTTTTATAAAATCTGCGCTCGAAACTCAACTAGAAAATAGGGAGAAGTGTACATGAGATACAAAGATGCTATTTGTTCTAAGTTAATCCTTGAAGAGGATTTAAAAAGTTTCACTACATGCTTAGTCTGGTCATACATGAAACAAAAATTCTTGCAACTATAGATTCTATAGAAAATACCACCAACCAAAATACATTTACATGGCGCTATCATGGATAAACTGGCATATTGGTAGACATATTGTCAAAGGGTCCATTTGACACGTTGCAGGTTGTGTTGCGATACTTGTCTTCATTTCTCTGATCTTTTAATTCTGCATAGTGGTGTTGGAACTAGTCCATTTCATCTACTAATTGGGATATTTGTGCTTTCTGCTTCAAGATCTCTTCATGGAGAAAGAGAATGTGTTTTGTCTTTTGGTTCATCTTCAGCTTGATTTCATTTATCTTTGGATTTCCTACAATTGGGGGGTGTGGAAAGAGAGGGCACTAATAAGGACCCCTAGATTTGGAGGAGGGGATGTCTCGACTAGTCATTCCTTCCCAGCGATCAATATACCAGACGCACTATGCAATACTCTCCAACGTTGTGAAGGATTTCCTATGGACAAGTTCTTCCCAAAGGTTCGGTATTACTCATAGGAGAAGTCTATGATAAACAAAAATTCATCAAGAGAAGATGTCCCTCCTTATGCCAGCCTTCATCCATGGCAGAGATAGACAAAATTACAATATTTCCATGTTGTTTTCCATGGTTGATGAATGTTGTTTCTATCCCCAGTGCAAGCATGCACATCTTCAAATGGAAAGCCTACTCATCCCTTGCCTGTGAGAGAAGAATCACTTCGTCGTCAAATTCATAGGAGGAAAGTTCCACCAACTTGGAAATGAAAGGGAATCCCACCACAAAATTCTTATTCCAAATCCATGTCTGCTAGGGTGATTATTCTCAATACCTGTTAATTTAATGTGAATGCTCTCCTTATCAAAAATTAGGCTCAAAGGAACCCAGTGGAATGCTTCTGATCTATCCATAAATTTCGATGCCATGCAAATCAATTACAACGCTATAAGATGTGTTTTAATCCCTCTTGAGATGGGAGTGGACAATCCAGACTGTCTTTAATTAATGGCAACTCTATGGTAGAATATTAGTTGTTGACTCGTGTCTATCCTTGTGATCCACGAGACCTTTTATTCAAGCTTCAAATATTTTTTCATCTTGCAGAGCATGATGCATCCTTTATGCCATTGATTTGAGGTGGTGTTTAAAAAAAGATAGATTGGGATCAAGAGGGGAAAGGACATCCTTCTATATTTTGCACTTAGATGTCTTATAACCTTGGTTCAATACCTCCCTTTTGGGGAAAGGGATCCAACATGTATTATTAATCTCTTCATGGAATAACATGTTGTTCAATTGAACCATTCAACTCCCATTTCTCGACATCTAGTTGGCATGCCCTATTGGCTTTCAATTCTGCCTCCTTATTCTATCCTCTGAGTACATGGAAATAGGGTTTTGAGGAGAAATAATTCAACAAGGCCCAGATTCTGCAAAGAAGGAATGAGATTTGATTGTTCTTCGGATTGGAGCCTTTGCAAAGGTTTTGGATGACCATGAGAGAGTCACCAATAATTAATATAGAAGAAATCCTTAGCTTCTTGGCTATCTATAGATCACCATATAGTGCATACAACTCCACCAGTGTAACACCCTCCTCCCACATCAACCCAAGTAACTAGCCAAATAGGGTAAACATGAGATGAGAGGCTACTATGATTGGATTCGACCTCCTATGTGACTTTAAGGAAGTGGAATCAACAGAAACATCACACGCAGTCATCCAACATTAGCTTCAGAATACTCAGGAGACAATTCAGCCACTTAGACAACCTACCCATGGGTCCCACTGATGTTCTAGACATCTTAGGCCTTAGTCGCTCCCATGTTATGGGCAAGAGAGCATCCAGAAACCCAAAGTTTCTCTCACGTGCTTGCCTATCAGTGACCAAAGACTAAAATTTCCAGTTTTGCGCCAGCGACCCCAGGATTTAAGCCACTTTTTAGGCCTAGACCCCAGGTCACTGCCTAGAATGGAGTGATAGTTTAAAATCAATAAAAATATAGGGAAACAATGATGCCAAAGGAATAAGTTGAACAAGACCAATCAGACTCCTACTAGACATGACAGGCATTTCGTCAAACATATCATCGACATGTAACCTACAGGTGTAAACAACAAAATTAAGTGTAGGGATCTCATACTTATATGAGAATCGCTATGAACCATTGTTCCTTCATGTCTTTTGATGCATTATAATCTATTAGGTCACAGACACATTATCCTTTCATGTACAAGTAAAAACATGTTGAGAGCCATAAATAGTTGTTGTCAATGACGCGACTTGAAATAGGAGAGTTGAGGGAGCGGGAGTGAGGAGGCTAAACCCTAGCCACATCTGCACCTAGTTCGTCCATGTCCTACGCTTCATGACCTGGCCTCTAGTGGCTCCCCTTAAGCTGTCATTGCTGCCGATGGCGGAGTAGTTGGTTCTAGTATCAGCTTGCGATTTGGGGGGTGAGCTTTAGGGAGTGGGGGTGAGGTGGTTGCCCTAGCCGCCTCCACCCCTGGTTTGTGCCTTTCCTTCTCTTGTATAGGTATCTGGGGCTTTCTTTTGCTCTCCTTGTTGTTTCTCAGAGGCCTTTTGCGTGTTTTTCCTGGGAGGGCTGGTGCCGAGGTTTGCGGTTCATGGTCCGGTTGGTGGGGCCTTCTCTGGTGCTGCACATTTGGCTTTCATTGTGGGTTTATGCCTTGTTTCTTGCTGCCCTGCTTTTTCATGGTTTTTTGTTTCAGGTTTCTGGGTGGCCTTTGCCCTGGATATATTCTAGTTTTTGGTAGTTTTCCATGGCTACGTGTATCTGTGTCACAGGTTGTCGGCCGACATTTTGTTTGCCTTTGTGGGGTTTTTGGCCCCTAGTTTACTGGGGTTTTCTACCTGTTTTTTGTAAATATTTGAAGCATGTTTTCCAGGCTTCTGATGGATAATCCTTTTTGGAGTTTTCACTATCAGTGGCTTTTCCCACTTTTCAACATACGCTATCAACATCTACAACATGTAATTTTCTGATATTATCAATGAAAATTATGATTTTTCCATGTGAAAAAAAAATAGTTATTGTCATAAAACATACATTAACCAACATAACAAGGATAGAAATATCATAAACATATCAAACATAGAATCCACATATACATCAGTACATTTACACATGAAAATCAAGGGAATGAATTTGTCATTAATTAATGCAATAAACCAACCAAAGATGGGACTACCACGTTCCACCCGACCATAGAATGGCTTAGTCAAATCTCTTTCAGCCATTCAACCCCATGCCATATTCCAAGCATGAATGTGGGACTCAAAACAGAAGAACCAATCAGGGCATACTGAGGCTAAACCACCTCACCCTCATCAATAGAAACCAGGCTTTACCGTAATCCATCTCGGATCACTAGGCCAACACAATGAACACATCATAGTGGGCTTTACCATGATCTCCACCCGATCACTAGGCCAAACAAGCATGGATGTCACCAGAGTTCTCCACCTACACCGTGAGGAATTTTCCTATCCCATAGTCTCTCAGGCTTTACCGCAATCCAAACCCAGATCACTAGGCCCCAAACTGAGACCCACTCTCCAAGCTTTATCGCATATCCCAAACCCGAGATTACTAGACCCAATCGAGAGAAAACCACCTCTAGGCTTTACCATATATCCTGGCATTCATTAGAAAGGATTTGTAGGCCATATGAGGCAAGGCAATCCTGGATTTACCGCAACCCATAGCCTAGCTCAGGGGTCACTAGGCTAGTGGCTTTATCGTGATCCACAATCTGGTTCAAGGACCACTAGGCCATGTGCTCTATCATTCAGAGATCCACCTCACTCAGCTTCGAATCCATTTGATAATCCAACTCAACCAAAACATGAGAACTCCATCACACCATGGCTATCTAGAAATAGCAAGGCTAGGCTGAAAAACATTGTTACACCTAGCAAAACCCATGCCACAATAACAAAAGAACCACATGCAATACCATGCATGCCAAATCTAGCAAGTAAAATACACATGCAAGTCGATGCCTGCAATGAAGCTTGTTGTAACTGCGTGATCCTGACTTTTCCTGCTTGATCTTTGCTTCCTCTTTCCTTCTTTTCCTTTCTTGCTCCAATGCCAAAATTGCTCCAAGAAAACTCTAAGTGTCCAAGAGTGAGTGAGAGAGAGAATAATGAGAGAGCTTCAAAACTCAACTAACAAAAGGTTACACTGACCAAGCCTTGCCCACTGATCCTTAGAATCCTTTTTATGAATGAGGCCTCTATTTTCTTCATTTTCCATTATTTTCCTTCATTTTCCTCCTCACATGCAACCTATGACCTTTCACCTCCTTTTTCTCTTAATTTGCATTGTTTTCATAAATAAAATTCCAATTAATGCCTCATGCCTTTCCAAAGCCTTAATCATTTCCTTTTCTAATTTCCTTAGACATAAACAACCAAATGAACGCTGCCTAAGATGTCTTACCCAATATTCAGCTTGGAATAAGTGTCCCATCGACCGTGGTTATTGTTTTTTAACTTTTATTACGTGGAATTTTCACCAGGGATGTTACCCTCCCACTTGGGGGGCACCATCCTCGATATTCAATGACACCTATAACCAACATGAATGCGAAAAACAAAACATACTACCCATATAACACAGCTCATTTCAATATTTACAATGAATGACTTGCTTAAAAGCAAAACATCATGACAACATAACCAGATAACAATCATACCACACATTGGATCTTTATAACACAACTCATTACAGTATTTACAATAACCACATATACACATATGTAAATTTTCTCAACCAACAAATAAAAGGATACGCTGCCTGCATCCCCAACAAGGGGATCTAGAGGCTCACACCTCCACCCTCAAAGTAATGCTAGGATTCACCTCCTTCCCATGATGTCTTGAATCCACTGCCACGGTCAAAGTTGCATCTAATGTCCAACACTATAACCCTGCACCACTTGTCCTCTCAGTGAACAATTACCAACTCATTTTTCCAGGGCACACTCCCTCAGGAAATCTAGTCCCCCCCTTTCATGCAATCAGTCACCTTCCAAGTTCCCCGTAATCCCCTATCCCGGGCAATCCATCCCTTGGCAAGGCTTCCTCACATCGAAAGATCAACAACCAAGGCATTTAGTTGCCTCAAAAACCATCATATCGGTCATAGCATGCTCATAGAAATCAATGGACATTATTGGGTACCAGTGTCCCACAATCGCCCTGCTCCTGAACTACTTTACCAGCATACTATTGCATGTTCCAATTTCTTTTGTTGTTGCTACCAATTCTTGCAGCCAATTTCAACCACCCAACCAGACATGTTCATGCATTCCTGTTCCAAGCACATAATTTCCAATAGATTCAAATAAATTGAAATAACCTGAAATCATACCTCATATATAAACATATCACATCTGATTAGCTCAAAACACAACCATCATAGATCAACATCATAATTCACATGTAACCATCATAAACCAGAATCATAGATCACATGTAATCATCATAGACCTAAATCATAAATAACATGCATAATAAAACTAAAATAAAATATCAATACTTATCCTTTCATCAATCCTTAGCTTCTACCTTTGTCTTTATTTCGTACACACTCTAGATCAGTTGCCACACCTGACAAGCACCCAATGCCTTCTCCTCAACCATGTGCATATACACATAGTGTGCATCACACATGTCATACAACACCATTCAATACACCAGTACCATATGTACCACAGGTACATAGTACCACCTGTACACTGCAACCACCTGCACAACATCACATGTACATGACACCACCTGCACAACGTGTGCACAACATCACATGTACACGACACCACTTTCACAACGTGTACACAAAGCCACGTGTACAATGTGTACAAAATACCACATGTACACAGTACCACACACATGACATGTACGCGACATCATACGTACATAGTGCCACATGCACGACATGTACACTGTAAGAATCAATTCTATACTAGAGTAAGGACCACTTCTATACTATATATATTTATTTTTTTTCAACAGAATCACAATAAAATACAACCAGAAGAGAAAAACATAGGGAATTCAAATTTATTCAGCACTATCTAACACATCCTTGAAATTCATTTCACTGAACACATCATAAAATTACATATATTTAACTAAGGCCATAAAGAAATCATACAAAATAATATTGCAACACATATGTATTGTTCACCAGAAGATGAGATTCCACTTGATTTGTCGTTACTTGTCTTCCCTTGTTGTCGGTCACCTCTGAATTTGAATGACGACGTACTTGACTCGAGTGCGATGACCCATCGGTTAACCTCCCAGCCTACTCCTTGGGTACTCTTCTTCCCCGTGGACCCCCGAGCTACAATGGGGTTGTACAATGGAGGAATGCAATAACTGGCAGAGGAGAGCACTCCTTGGCTCAAGAGTCCCCTCTCCAAAATCCTCTACCTCACCAAACTCACTATAGTTTCGTAATCACTGCTCTGACATAGTCTCATCCATCCTGCATAGTCTCATCCATCCAACAATAGGGTTCCCCAAAATTCCCTTCTCCCATGGCTTGCCCATTATTTTATAGGAGTCCTCATAGGTGGCACTTGACATGTCATGCATAATTAATTATTTTTTAATAATTCAATAGTTTGATTATTCACCCACCCATGTGTCACTCTCTCATCAAGGGTCTCCAAAATTATTTACTAAAATTTTATTTTAAAACTAATATTTTCCTCACCTCAATCAAGATTCCTATTTCTTCTCCTAGTTGCCTCTTGATCCCCCTTTTTACTCCTTAATTTGTGTTCATTACTAAATTCAATTAATGAGTCAAGATTTGATCCCCTATCTACTCCCTAATTTAACTCAAGTTAGCTCTTAGATGGATATTCTTACGTTAGTTGTTGCCACATGGAGGTTCTCTACATTTCTCTAGAATTTAATTTATTAATCTTATTTTAATTCACCATTCTCTTCTCTTAATTAGGTTTAACTATTTTAGGATTAATCTTTATCCTTACAATTATCTACCTAATATTTTCCAACATGGGAAGGGTAGAGTTTTTAAGGTAACCTATTTTATTTCTTCCTATGATCCTCTTAACCCAAGTTTTATTTTTTATTTAATTACCTTAGTTTCTAACCTCATTTACCCTTGATGTAAATTTACCTAGTTTTCATTTCTTGATTATATTTATCAATTAATTTATTTTTAATGATTCCAAGGGTGCCAAGTTTGGTCGTGCCCTTAAAGAACTTCCCTTGAAGTTCCAAGGGTGCCACGCCTAATAGTTTATTTGTGATGCCAAGGGTGCCAAGTTGGTCGTGCCCTTCAAGAAATTCCCTTGAAGTTCCAAGGGTGCCACACCACTTGCCCTTCAAGCATTCAGTGACTACGAGGGAAAAGTATAGGTGCAACGTCATAAACCACTATGATCTCTTATGTTGCCTGCTATAGTGAGACTAATGGTGTCGGGGATCAAGGAATCCGCCTTGATGAGCGCCCCCCGGTAAAATCCTCATGAGCAACCCAACTTTGGGACCTGCCTTCATGACATCGTGACCTTCAAGGTGAAGGTGTTTCAACCTTTCCAGCCCAAGTCACGGCGGGAGTGCTAGTGGGTGAGATTAGGGACACTGTCCCACCCCTCCCATGTAGTTCCATCCACTTGTACAACCCCATCACCCATATGTGAGTCATTTGGCCAAGTAACTAATATGTGCCTGCAACCACTAACATCTCATCAGAATATAGATAAACATATATAGCAGGTTTCAAAATTGACTTTGAATTTCAAAGATAAAATCATATAATTTTGTTCATCAAACCAGTTGTTGTCAAATCGTCATATGCGAGTGCCTCTAATGGTTTCCTGCCATACCCAATAATCATCAATAACAAGGTTTCTCAGAGTTAGTCATTGTCATAATAGCATCATTAACAACACCTGGTCATTCACATCATTGTTCATAGTAAGCCTGAACTAATGAAAGTAGGTAACATAGGGGACACATCCATCATAGCTATCATCATCAAAACATCAATGGAAACATACATATCCATCAAGCTATCAACATCGTAACATCAATAGAAATATACCTATTTATCAAAATTATCATCATCATGATTTTAATAGAGAGCATACATATCCTTTACTACCATCATCATCATAAATTCAATAAAGACCAAACTTAACCATTTAATGTTACAATCATCATAATACCAATATATAACATACATAACCATTTATGATATCTTCATCATAATATCAATGGAGAACATACATAAACATCACAACCATGAATATCTCAATCAATAATAATAATACTGTCATGTGCCCAGATCCTCAACCTAAGGTCCTCAAAGAATAATGTGTGGGCCTTAGGGTTAAATAAATGTTAGTGTCATATCACTATCAGTCAACTAGAGCGGGCACTACATACACAGAATCACCTACACATGACGCCACTTGTACAACATGTACACAACACCATTTGTACAATCATGCACACAACACCATATGTACATAACGCCACATGTACAACATGCACGCAACACCACCTGTACATAGGACTGCATATTCAACATGTACATAACATCTTTTGTACACATCACTGCATATCCAACATGCACAGAGCACCATATGCACACAACGCCACATATACATCATGCACACAATACAATATGTACATAGCACTGCATATGCAACATCTACATGGCACCATCTATACCTAGCACTGCATATGCGATATCCTCACAACACTACATGCACATAACATCACATATGAAACATGTGCACAACAATAGTACCACACATCCAAAACCATACTGTCTTTACCAAGCAACCTTGCTTCTAGTGTCTTATCCATGATTGTCCTAACATGTCGCAAACCACACTGCTTTCATTCCGTTGTTGTATCCCTCAGTATAACATGTCCATAACATAGACATAATATAATCACATAATATAAACTCATAAACACGTGATACTAACCTTATATATTTGTCAAGCTACTCTTCCCCATTGATTCCTCGTAAGACCAGGAACTTCTTCATGTCATTCACCTGCGTAAGCAATCATTCCTCCACAAGAAGAATTATTGATGACCCTGTCAGACAGTGACATAGATACATGGACACATACATACATATATATACACATTAGTATAAAACAATCATGGTCCCATCAGACAACAACATACGTACACACATATATATACATATAAATGTTAGCATTAATAATCATGATCCATGATGATCCTGTCAAACATGACATAGATAACATAATTACTAGATATCAAGGTCAAGGCTCAAGAGAACTTCCTTTATTCATGTAACACATGTGCAACATTAAGAATAGTCATTCCAATTGTAGCCAAGGTATCTGATGCCTCATATCCATTTACTTTACCTTTTGGTTACCTTTCTCATGACTTTACTGCCACCGTCCATTTACCACAATGGACCCAACCAGTCCAACCGACTGCCATATTCTTACCTTCTACTGCGCTTACTCATGCATCGAGCTTCATCCATGTCTTACATTACTTGTTGGGTGCCACACAGTTCTCCCCAAGCTCCATTAACTTTCCTCTTTACCAACCAATTCCCAAGACTCAAAACAATAAAAGGCAAGAACAGAAACAAGAAGAAGAAGGCTATGAAAACCAAAAGCAATATGACACCACAACAAAGTGGCATAGTTATGAACCAGACACAATCAAAATCGCAAATCAAGTGTGACAATCGCAAAATACCAAAGGCACAAGACTAACAATAGACACCATGAATCAATCCCCATGGTTCCCAAGGAAAGCTCGACCTAAGCCTTCTTCGAGATTTCATGGCAACCTCTCTTGCCATGCAACTCCCTGCATCATGTTGTCATTAACACATAATTTTTAATTCATAAATAAATATAACAATACTCCAGTTACCTCATCTTGTTGTTCCAATCACATTCCTTGCAACTTAACACATCCACACCAATTCTCAAGGGACTCCAATCCTTTGACACATCCACCTGTAACTAAAGACAAGCTAATACACCTGTCAAGTACATGTTCATGAATATAGCATGTATCCACATAATGTCAGACAAGATTAAGGTTAATAATACTTCATGTAGGTAAAGCACTCATTCATTTGGAGTTAGGGTTTCCAAACATAGCAAAAGGAATTCTCACCCAATTCCTTTCTTTGACATTTTCCTTATTGCAATTAAGTGTTACTATTCATTGTCACATCACCCGACTGTTAGTGATATAAACACATCAACTATTACCTCATCACGTTAATACCAAGCATGTTTCTTGCAACTCCTCACACATTTCAACCACATGTTCCAAATCGAAACAATAATATCTATCAATTTGAAATAAACCTTTACCAAGACTAACAATCATGTCATAATCCATAGTCAACTCATAGTCATTAGACATAATGCTACAACTATCACCTACTTACACGCAAGTGCATATCAACTATCTCGACACATATGTATTAGTACAATTATCTTAAAACAAGGTCATTCCTTCATGCAACCCTATAGACTCGTACTCATATCATGCAATTAATCAAACATTCAAGCAAGCTATGAATGCACCACGTCACATAAATCAACTAGATAACATAATAGACACCAAACACTCAAACACCAAATAGACGACATAATCAGCAATGAAGCACCAAGTATACTACATAAGCAAACTCATACCTTAGTGTATCTCAGGGGAGGCAATCTTATCTGAACAATCAATCCAGATTAGCACGATATAACTTCACAACTTATCAACTCAACCACAAATAATCTCATGATATCCATAATAGTAATTAACTAACATGGACACACCATAAACAAGTATCATTCCTACATAATAATCACATCCGCATAATCAATCTAGATTAGTACAACACCATATCACAAATATGTCGGCCCATACCTGAATATCGCAACCATAACCATTTGCATAGGTCAAACCAGGTTAACACAATACATATAACATCAAGGTCTTCAATGAAATGAACATAACCATCACACATATGACCAATCCAAATTACAACATCAAGATCTCAATGAAATAGCCCTAATCATCAAGTTACTAGCGTATAACAACTATAAGCTATATATCATGCTCATCAACAACAAACATCCTAATCATCGAGTTACCTAACATAAATTGACAATAGAAATGCATACAACCACAGGTTACCATCATTATTGACTATCTAACATATGTGCATATGATTATATTAATCAACTATCATCTATCGTGTATATAACCATAACATCAAAAGACATGTACATAAACCTAATGTATATAACCCTATTGCATATAACAATCCTTAACTTACATACCTACATGCCAACATACAATACATGTATGACGACTTGCTCTTACCCTAAAGTCTGATGTTGCAACCTCATTATGATGATTTGCATCTCCTACTCTACCTCGTTCAACACATTAGCATCATAACATACCAATATCACCCCGATGACCTAAATTTCATACCATGACTTCACAAGGCATGCTTGACCTACTAGTCATGCATAAATATAATAAGGACCATACATGTGTAATGATTGTATATAGACATATAACACATGAGTACAAAACCATATACACATCATTCTAGCTAGAGTCCAGTCATCCATGCAAGGCCATATCAACAATGCATGCTATGACCTCATGCATGACAACAACCATTGATCCATTGTACACATTTCTACATGAAACTATCAACATGCATAAGCAATGCCTAATCAACTACACATACACATAAACGCATGTAGTCGAGCATAAGTGATCAATTCTTGTAATCAACCTACAAGACTGATACATGTAATCAAACATAGCAGAATGCAGCCTAACATACAAGGATGGAAGTAGGCAACATATAATCAACATGTAAGCGACATGTAACAATATGCAACCAGTCACATAATCATGATGATGCATTCCACAAAATAAACATCAAGTTCCTCATGACAACCTTACTACAACCATGATCAACATTATGCAATGAAATAAGTACATGGAATGCAAGTGTAAGAGACACATGCAACTGACATGCATGCATGACCAACGCACACCGCCCATCCAGTCAGAGTGGTGAACCATGCTCTGATACCACTCTATAACACCCTCCTCCCACATCTACCCAAGTAACTAGCCAATCGAGGTAAACATGAGATGAGATGCTACTATGATTGGATTAGACCTCCTATGTGACCTTAAGGAAGTGGAATCAATAGAAACATCACACACAATCATCCAACATCAAATTCAGAATCCTCAGGAGACAAGTCAGCCACTCAGACAGCTTGCCCCTAGGTCTCATTGATGTTCTGGACATCTTAGGCCTCAGTCGCTCCCATGCTATGGGCAAGAGAGCATCCAGACACCCAAAGTCTCTCTCACAAGCTTTCCTACCAATGAGCAGAGACTAAAATTACCAATTTTGTGCCAGTGACCCCTATATTTAAGCCACTTTTTTAGGCCCAGAGCCTAGGTCACTGCAAAAAATGGAGTGACAGCTTAAAATCAGTAAAAATACATGGAAACAATGATGCCAAAGTAATAAGTTGAATAAGACATTAAACAAACCCCTACTAGCCATGACAGGCATTTCGTCAAACATATCATTGACATGTAACCTACAGGTGTAAACAACATAATTAAGGGCAAGGATCTCATACTTATCTGAGAATCGCTATGAACCATTGTTCCCTCATGTCATTTGTTGCATTATCATTTATTAGGTCATAGACATATTATCCATTCATGTACAAGTAAAAACATACTGAGGACTATACCTAGTTGTTGTCATAAAACATACATATAATCAACATAACAGGGACAAAAATGTCATAAACATATTGGCCATAGAATCCACATCTACATCAATACATTTACACATGAAAATCAAGGGAATGAATTTCTCATTAATGAATACAATAAACCAATCGGAGATGGGACTACCACGTTCCACCCGACCATATAATGGTTGGCGAAATCTCTCTTCAACCATTCACCCTCATGCCATATTCCAAGCATGAATGTGGGACTCAAACCAAAAGAACCAACCAAGGCATACCAAGGTTAAACCACCTCATCCCCATCAATAGAAACCAGGATTTACCGTAATCCATCCCAGATCACTAGGCCAACACAATGAACAGATCATAACAGGATCTATCGTGATCTCCACCCGATCACTAGGCCAAACAAGCATGGATGCCACCATATTTCTCCACCTACACCATGAGGAATTTTCCCATCTCCTAGTCTCTCAGGATTTATCACAATCCAAACTCAAGTCACTGGGCCCTAAACCGAGACCCACTCTCCAGGCCTTACTACATATCCCAAACTTCGGATTGCTAGGCCCAACAGAGAGCAAACCACCTCTAGGCTTTACTGTATATCCTACCATTCACCAGAAAGGATTCCTAGGCCATCTGAGGCAACACAGTCTTGACTTTACCACAACCCACAGTCAGGCTCAGGGGTCACTAGGCCAGTGGCTTTACCATGATCCATAGTCCGGTTCAAGGACCACTAGGCCATGTGCTCTATCATTCGGAGATCCACCTCACTCAACTTCGAATCCATCCGACAATCCAGCTCAACCAAAACATGAGAACCCCATCACACCGTGGCTATTCGGAAATGGTAAGGCTAGGCTGAAAAAACATTGTTACACCTGGAAAAACCCATGCCACAACAGAAAAAGAACCACATGCAATGC
Organism: Pinus taeda; assembly: GCA_000404065.3. Taxonomy (NCBI): domain Eukaryota; kingdom Viridiplantae; phylum Streptophyta; class Pinopsida; order Pinales; family Pinaceae; genus Pinus; species Pinus taeda. Next base: position 10,854 of record APFE031316466.1, on the reverse strand, counting down.
CATGCATGCCAAATCTAGAAAGGAAAAACACATGCAAGTCAATACTTGAAATGAAGCTTGTTGTAGCTGCTTGATCTTTGCTTCCTCTTGCCTTCTTTGCCTTTCTTGCTCCAATGCCAAAATTGTTCCAACAAAACTCTAAGTGTCCAAGAGTGAGAGAGAGAGAATAATGAAAGAGCTCCAAAACTCAACTAACAAAATGTTACACTGACCAAGCCTTGCCCACTGATCCTCATAAGCTTTTTTTATGAATGAGGCCTCTATTTTCTTCATTTTCCATTATTTTCCTTCATTTTCCTCCTCACATGCAACCTGTGACCTTTCACCTCCTTTTTCTCCTAATTTCCATTATTTTCATAAATAAAATGACAATTAATGCTTCAAGCCTTTCCAAAGCCTCAACCATTGCCTTTTCCAATTTCCTTAGCCATGAACAACCAAATGAACAACCCCTAGGATGTCTTGACCAACATTCAACTTGGAATAAGTGTCCCATCGACAATGATTATTGTTTTTTAACTTTTATTACATGGAATTTTCACCAGGGCTATTACAACCAGGTCATTGGTTCTCTGGCCTAGCCCCCAAGAATACTTGACTTCTAGGTTTCCTTTGGGGTTGAGAAGAATCCCTCCCCCTCTTGCCAACCCTATCTTTTGATATAAGTTTACTTAGGTTTTTCTTGTGTAAAGGTTGACATTTTACAGAGGATATTAAGGTATGTTTGTGACCCTTTTCTAGGGCACATTGTTGCATTTCAATCACTAAATTCCTTGAAGTATTTGGTGGAGGCCTATTTGTCTTTTTAAAGCTAATCTAATGTATATCTTTAGGCCCTAACTAGAAACCTTGTGCACCAATCCTATAGTTTTTATTGAAGAGCATTCATATCATTTCTTAAGTTAGATTTTAGCTCAATCATCGACATAACTTGGCATTAGGTAAGGCCTATTTAATCTATTTTGTAGCAGTCATATGGAATGAAGTAAGGTTGTTATTTTCAAGCATATCGAAGTCCTCTTGTGACTGGTCTTTAGGGGTATATTTTAGGATTTGTTTTGAAGTTATTTTTGTGGTATCATATGAAACTGAACTTGCCAATACATTGATATTTCATTGAGAATCATCGTTGGTTTAATTCTGAGAAGCAACTTAGCCTTGGCTCATTATTGCATTATTTTATTGGGTTCTCTCAAAATTGTCTAGAGTGAAGCAGTGTTTGAAGCTTGACATTGAACAATGATAACAAAAGGCAAGGACAATGAACTAGTGGCATAATCAAATTTAGTATCTCCAGACATCCAGTGGTACTCGTGATATCAACAACAATAAGGTATAATAGTGGCAATTTCCACATCAACACACTTGCGGTATGGCTTAATTAAACTATTTATCTTGATAGCATATAAAGGGAACAATTTGAATTTGGGTTATCATTGCACATCTATAGCAACAAATAAGCTTCATTGAATATATTTGTAAGTGGGTCATTGTCCCTAGTATGGGAGCCTACAATTCACTTTTCATTTTTTACATTTTAGGGTGGTGCTAGGTAGGAGAGTGAAGTCTCCTTTAAGTTGGAGCTTGAAATACCTAAGGGTGGCAGGGTGGTGCTGGGGCAAGTTGGATCTTGCAGGGTGTTGGAGCATCATATCAATTATTGTTGATAAAACCAGGGCGTCGGAGCATCTTTCCAGTTGGAGTTGGTAAATCATGGTGTAGCAACATCCTTTCAAGAGTTGTAACTTCCTGATAAATTGAACGCTTTTCAAGAGTACTAGGGAGTTGGGGCTTCCTCTTCAGTTGGTGCTGGGAAAACTATGTACTCATAAATCATATTAGAAAAATGTTTGGTATTTTTTCTCCTCAAAGGGTTTCCACCTAAAAATTTGTTGTGTATTGTTCTTGTGATTTGTTGATTATTGTGATATTGTTCTTTCTCTAAAATTTTAAAATTAACTAATTGTAAGTGAAATAATGATTCACCCCCCTCTCAGTATTTCCAACACACATATAATGCTGATACATCTTAAGTTTGTATGAACCTCAGGTTGATAAATTAAAGTTGAGACCTTAAGGATTTTCAACATTCTTGTTGTAATACTAAGGGCCATCACCACCATTTGGGCTCCTTTCTTTATAAACCCATTTGAAAAATAATCTAATTAAGTCTTCCCAAATATGTTTATTGGAAAATCTGGTTAGCCACAAATCACTATCTTCCAAAATGAGAAACCCTTATCCAAGCTAGTGGTAGCTAAAGCCTTAACACTCATATCTAATGACCTTAAATCTCATAAGCCAAGGGATCCTCATTTCCAACAGCTGGACCAATGTGAGTCTAGTTGGCTCAACTATCTAATCTTGCAAATTTCCACACCCCCCATATAAATCCTATATATTTACTTCAACTGCAATTATATCCCTCTAAATTCTCCCTATGGAGGACATCTCAAAAGTCCCATATTTTTTTCTTCAATGTAGTCGCTAAGCACAACCCTTGGGTGGTAGGTGCAAGGGGGGTGCTCATGAACCTAAGAGGAAAAATGATGATCCAATACCACTTCAACCCCATTATTCATGGAAAAGGGACTAACCACATGACCATGATCAAGAAGGCTATAGAAGAGTCAAGTTGTAACTCACATTGAAGGTTGAGTAGGAAAAATAGTGATGGTTTATTTTCTATAGCAACTTATGGGCCTTGCTCCTTTGTATATGCATCATTTCCATTAAGAGAAAGAGAGAGCATAAAAACCTCACCTTTCAGTTGGGTTTTCTCCCAAAAGAGTTCCCTAGGTGATAACTTGATGTTATTGTGGTTTGTGAGAGATTATTTTTTTGGTTCTTTATTTTCCACATTGTTTATATTGCATGCATAAGCAGAAAACAATAATTTAATAAATCCAAAAAGTATAAGGAAAATTAACCTTCATAATATAGATTTTTGGATTTAAGTAAGCCTTTATTCGATATGTTGTGACAAATTTTCCAATAGAATATCCACGACCATTTACAGGCCAATTGGACTATTATTTTCGTAGAACTTAAAATCAACCAATAATAATCAAGCTAAATCCTATACCTTGTTCCTTAATATTAAACTAGCCTCATCCCCCAGTATTCCCAAACTTCTATTATGGGGATTCTAAAAGTACTATTCGACATTTTCAATTGGATTCCCTTCGCACTTATGCTAGATTTTCCCTAATACTCCATCATATGTTTTCTCTCCTTCTTCAGTTCCCTTATTTTTCCTCATATCATGTTCTTTGCATCAATAATTCTCACGTTGTATCTCTAAGCCAATCTCGCGATTTGTGGCAAAATAAGAGACCTTATTGTCAATGGGTAAGGTTCAATGCTATTTATTCCATGATCCTCCTCCCTCCCCCTCCCCCTTTCCCAATTTATCCATATTTCCCATCAATTCATCATGATACCATCTAGTCACACTCATCACATCCTAATGATACCTCTCTTGCTCTATGACATCACCCTCCTTAACCCCTGAGTTCTGTTGTAATTACTTCCCATGCTGCCAATGTCGGGATGGAATTTTTCCCATCTTCTAGGATCACTAGGTCTATCCTTCTCATCATTTATTCATGTAGGTTTCAATGGAAACGAGATTGGTAGTTATTGCCTATCTTGTTATCAGACCTACTCCTACTACTCGACCCTATCTAGGTTTTTGGTTCCATTTCTCCTCTCCTCCATCTTGTTTCATGTTTGATTTCAATTAAGTGTTCAATTTGTTTTGGTTGTGCTTGCTTTAAATTGAGTCCATGGAGAAGTGTGAATTCGATGCTCTCAATAACACCCTTCAACAACTCACATGGGATTTCAAGAAGCTCCACTCCTCGCTCTACGATCTCCAAATCAACTTATCTAATCTTTTTGTGCAAGTCGAGACTTCCTTGGATATTTTAGCTCATCACTACTACATAATCCAACAAATTCAAGGAAAATGTGGAGCCTTGTACACCTAGTAAGAGGATACCAGGAATCATAAATTGGTAGATATGTAGAGCCACTCCCCCTTAAGACACTTGGAAATTATTCTAGTTGACTCAATATTAGCTCCTTCTAGACCTAAATGCTCTTGTCTAAGGGAATTTGTAGGTTGACAATAAAGCATAGCATGCTTCATTCTCTTCTAAGTCTTTTATATGAATTGTTTTGTTATCCTCATATTAGGTATCTTCTTAAGGGACTACGAAATTAACTTATTATGGAATATATATTTTATTTTCTTTGTATACTTTTGAAAATTTGTTGATGGTGCCTGACCTGCAAACATTCAGGGGATCACCCTGGTATGAAGCCCCAACTAGACCTCACACCGTTTGGTGTGGGATTCCCATCTGGTATGATGGCCCGGTTGCCATTGTCTTACGGATTTGCCTCAACTCTTGCTTCTCAACATAGGAGAGTTGTTTGCTTTGTCTTCAGGACGTGAGGTTCGCGTGCCTGGTTAGTGTAAGTGTACTTGTGTCAATGGTTCTTTCACTATGAGTGGAAGTGGGTGAAGGTGAGTTATAGGTTGAAAGGGATTAGTCCCAACTCGGCTAGGAACACATAACACAATAGGACATACACAGCTTCCGACGGAGCAGTCCACATGGATGCAGTAGTCACATCATACAAGGTAAGATAACACATAAAACACTCATAGATCAGTCTAAATGAGTGCAATGGTTGTTACATCAAGGTTCATGTGGAAGGTCTGTCTGATGTCCAACAGAGCATTCGACACGGACGAGACAACATTAATAGCATATATAACACATTTCCATTAATAGATTATGCATTACAACAAATGAAACAGTTTAGATGTAGAACACGGGTTAAAGCAACATGCTTTACAAGTGTTAAAGATCAGTCTTACAACAAATACAATACATGTGTGAAAACGTATTGGCATGTTAATAGGCTTCTAAACTAAGCGAAAGTTCCAAGACACATCGTTACACCATACATCACTAGCCCCGTCAGCGGGGCGTTGGAGCCACTACTTACTCCTCAAAGAAAAGATTACAGACTCTCTTGGCTATGTGGGAGGAGATGAGGTGAAAAGTCCTTTCATGTACAAATGAGGGGGTAGTTATAGCCAAGGGTGAAACTGACCCTTGTGGTTGTTCGACTACCCTCATGACCGTTCGACTTCCATGAATTTTCGTTTACATGACTCTATGTTCAACAAGTGGGTCTATTGGACTTCCACGTTACATCACATTGATTGACAACATAGCCCATAGTGGAGAAGTGGGCAACATGACTCGACATGACTTAACATGATAGTGCTAGTACACTCATGTTGCTGCTGGAGTGCATGTCGAGTTATAGTGTTCTTGATGTCTTCATGGTGTATCATAGCTTCACCTTTGCATGGTGAAGTGCGTGGAGTCTTCGATGGTCCTTCGTTCGCTTGATGAAGCTTTAGCATGTTGTTCCTTGCTCTCATGCTGGAAGGTTTGACAGGCTCAAATGTTCGCGAAGGTGCATGTTCATTATGTTCATATGATTCGCATGCTTCGTTCGTTCATCCGTTGGTGAACCTGTCCATCTACAGTCACTCATGATGAGACGACATCAAATCCAAAACCTCCTAGTCTACCATGACACATGATCATTTCAGATGCAGGTGACCGGGAGAGGCAACAAGTTTGTGTTGTGCTATACAACAACCCCCCATTTCATAAAAAAAAATTAGAAAACTATAATATGAAATGGGTCCCTTTTAGATTAAATTGGTATTAACCCACCACTCTTCTAAAGGTCTGGAAAAAAACAAAACATTATAAGAACCTTTTTGAGTTGATAAATAATCGGTTTTAAAATAAGATGAATAATTCTTTAATATTGCGACAAAGCGATCGCAATATCGCATATCGCAACAACAAAGGATGCATAGCCATGACCCATTGATTCTCCCCGATGCGACAAGCGCGAGTAACCATCAGTTATCTGGAAAACAAACAATAAAAGGCCCCTCTCCTTGCTCTGATGCGATATCGCAATTGGAAATCGAGGAATGCGATATGAATATAACGAACTCTCGTCCTTAAAACTCCCGATGCGAGTCAAGCGATATCGCTATCGACGATCGGGGATTCCATAAAAACTTAAATAAGATTGCCCAAGGCTTCCTCCGATCGCCGATTGCGATGAAGCCAAACGCGACTTTCGAAAAGGATTGATATGACTTTGGTATATTATATTAATTATCATTAAAATCCTTTTCTCTTCCCGATAGTAATTCGCTTGCGTCCAACCGCCAAAAAATCAAATCCACGCTTAAACGATTATTCGGCAAGTAAAGGATATAATGAGCATTTAAATGATTGACAGGTTTAAATGGCCAATTAATGGAGCAGTTATGCCTAAATCCCTTCAGAGATTGTATCCGCGAGAGCCTTATGATAAATTTTCCATTATTCATTGATTGACACAATTCCTCCATACTTGGTTTTCGCCATCTATTTTCCACATTACGTTCATTTTTCTCTTGTGTAGAGTTTTTCCGCAGTAGTGATTTCATACCAAATGGGGAAGAAATCTAAGAAATCTGGAACGACTTCAGCTTCTGTGGTAACAGGAGAACATGCCACCGATTCGGGACCAAGCAAAAAGGGATTAATCTCAGATACCACATGTCTCGGCCTCGGCAGTACTACTTGGTAGAATATTTACAACCTGGTTGAAGCCGAGGAACCTCAGCAAACATTGGTACGAGCTACAGCAGGCTCAAGCTGGAAATCTGATGCTACTTTAAAAGATTTGGTTGATTCCTACCTACACAGGATAGCGGCTCAAGAGCAAATTCTTCCATATATGGATGTGGTGAGATGGGCAATTGAAGAAATTCCAATTACAGACAGAACATTCTGCACTATTGATGGGAGAGTATTCGGTTCATTTCAGCCCAATGGTTTGAGACAAATGTACCATTTGCCTGAACCAGAGAAGAAGTATAATAAAGCATTTCTGGAGAAGTTTCAAGATGAGAATGAAACTGAGTCGGAGCCTATACGGGAATGGAGACAGAACCCGGCAAAACACAAACATGAGTCTTCGGGTAAGTACTCCGTCGACTCCTTATGCTCTCCTTATTGTTATGCTGGAGTCATGATGTGTCGAATGTGGGGATTGCATGATTCT
>APFE031316463.1:9138-23845 GCA_000404065.3 Pinus taeda | reverse complement strand
TAATCCGTCAGTGGTATCCAAATGTACGAGGACCCTGGCGTAGGTCATCTTCACTGTAGTGAGGTAGGATTTGTCATGTTCTAAGTAAGTGCCAAGTGCATTCCCAATACGTCTGATGACGTCCTCAGACCAGAATTGTAATGGTAACCCGAGAAGATAGACCTAGAGGGGGCCAGCTTCAAGCCACTCTTGTTCAGGATCAAATAGGGGAGTCCATCTGCGGAGGAGCACTAGTGCCTGTTCTATGTGCCAGACGATTGAGAGCACCCAGTTTGTGTGTTCAACCTTGGAAAAACATAGGGCAAACCATCCCTTGGCAAAAGTTTGGATGAAAGGAGGTTCAGCCAGGTGATGACCCCATACCTCAGTTGCCCATTGCTTCAGTCTTGCCGCAGTATAGTTGTGTTCCCTGACACAACCCACCAAAACCCTATCTGTTGTGTCCATGGAATCACACAATTGAGTGTCCTTAGTTAGCTTAAGGAAAACCTCACATGCCTTAGGTTTCAAACACCTCTTTTTTTTTATGGCCTGGTCCAATCATCAGATGAGGGTTGCTAAGATTCAGTCGAAAGGGGGCGAGTTCTAGGGATAATAGAGTCTGGGTTAGGTGCCGAGCTGAAGACACTAGATAAGGGAGGGATTCTGGTGAGGTTGCCAGATGGGGGAGCAGGAAAGGGCAACGAGGATAGATAGGCCATAGCTTGAGACACAGGATTGAGGGATTGAGCAATCGAGGGGGCCCGAGAGCCAGCCGAGGGAGGGAAAGGGACAAGTCCCTCTGGTAGGGTTTTGCTGCTAGGGTTTGGAGGATGATCCAAAAACTGGAGAGTAGAGGGTGACAAAGGCTGATTCGTGAGGTCAAGCAGGGTGGGGCTGATCTCCTGGAGGGTAATAATCGAGCTTTTGGACCTCAAGATAGATGGCAATGCTTCGACGGCCTCGGAGAGTTCACATTCAAAGGAGAAGACGCCTGTCGGGGATGAATGAGGATCTGTCCAAATAGATATTCCCTCCAAAGGGTCCGCTGATTAATCAACTATATCCTCCATAATTGTCACTAAAAATCCATGCCAGTTGCCTTCGAAGTGATGGTGAGCTCGTCGCTGTATGAACTGGAATAGTAACGAATAGGGAGGGGTACGGGAGGCTAAACAGCTGAGACGATGTGTTAACCGCAACCGATTGTCAGCATACACAAAAAAGTAACAGCAGAGGCGTACGGGCAAGTAAGAGCGGCATGGTACCATAATGTTAGCTGTAAATGTGCTTCAGGGACTTGCAGGAAACCCTAAACCACAACAGAACCCGTACAAAAATCCCCGACTCCATCCTCCTCCATTTCGAGTGTCCTCACCGCAAAGCAGTCAACACTATTCATTTACTTATTTCCACTTTGCTGCAAAATTCACCATTGAATAACATTGCACATCACTTTAAATAAGTATTGTAAGCCTACACATACAACCATGGAAACTCCAGAGATGAAAAAGAAGGTAAAAGGAGGATACCTTGTAAGATATGAACCCCAAGACCTCATTCTAGTTAATTCTAACCCTACCATTAGGGTATCATCTGAACAAGTTGGGTGTATTTCTTTTGGTGAGAAGATTCAGAGCCGTGGTCATGGCTTCTAGCTCAATAAACATTTTTCACTGAATTTCGAGGGAAAAGAAGTTAAGGTTGGAAATTTGGAGTTTGTTGTCTCTGAGCAATCAATAGTTGTTGCCACTGATATCCCTTTACATGGTGAAGAGTGGTTTAAATTCATGGAGTTGGATCTAGCTCATTCTAAAGACTTTTTGAAGCCACAATACGAGGGGTATGGGTTCATCATCCCAAGGATTTATCCATTGCACCACTATAGTAAGATGCTGAAAGTGATTCAAAGGTATCTTACATGTGAAGGGAGGTTCAACAAAATATATCAATACCACATCCGACTTTTGATGCATTTTACACGTAAGAAAGCCTTGACTATTAAGGGAGGGATGTTACAAAGTCTCAACAAAATGGCTGACAGAGTTCAAGCAAGGGGGATTTAGATTGAACCTAGCCTATCCCATTTTTCATTAATTAAATTGATGGTGCTAAAAGAACTTGACAAGAGGGGGCAGTTGATCCAGGAGGATCCTCAAACTTCTCCAAGTTCAATGGTTTCAGTTGTTCTTGGAAATAGTGCCAAGTTGTAGAGCTTATTCCGCTGAATCCAGTAGTACCTTCGTTTTCTCATTTGGCCTCCAGATGAAGGAAAAATTTCTCATTGAAGTTTATGGTGAATAGGTGCAAAAGTGGCCTCGCTAGCTATGTGGTGTTCCTGTAGCTTGACACATGGAAATGGTAAAGTCAAGTTCCACTTTGGGTGCATGGTGAGATTTTTGTTGTGATTGGTTGAAGGTCAATAAATTAATGTGTGGGTGCATTAATGTGTTCTTGGTGAACAAAGGAAACAAACTATATATTAAAAAACCTAAATATCATGGTGGCACGGTTTCAAATGTCAAACTTTATATTAAAAACCATATAGTAAATGGTGGGCGTAAATGTGATATGGTAATAAAATATGGTGCACATATATATTAACCCATTTCTACAGTCATAAGGTGGAATTATTACAATGTTAAAATAGGTTCATGGTGAAGCGGATATATATATTAATGTGTTGGTTAACACTATGTTTAGAAATGTGACATACCATCGCATAAACTTGTACCCACCGAGATGTAAATGTGGCAATATCAAATTCACCAAATTTAGATGGCGGAGTCTTCACATATGTGTCATGGTGTCATGATGAGTATGCGCAAAGTCAACCATTAATGGTGGGGTGCCATAACATACCACCGCTATGGGTAGAACATCACCGCCAAGGTAATTTCCACAAAGTTTGGTTTCATCTGCCAGAGAATATTGATGTGCCACGGATTAAGGTCTAGTCACATCAGAGTCTGCAATCAAAAAACATGCTGGTGGCAGAGGTAGTGATTACATGGCATAGATCAGGTAGAGATTGCTAAGGGTTAGGTGCCATGGGTTCAAGCATGACCGACGGGTTATCATCTTCAAAGTTTGGGTGGAATCTTATTGCGCCATGTTTTCTCGGTGATAAAGTTTGTTATAAGATATATATATCACGTATTAAGTTTAATGCGACATATATTAAACACTATGCACCCAAAAATATGTATTGTGGTTATGATATATGGGTTAAGGAATATGTGTTAAGCTAAAGTGCGCTTGGTGTTGTAATGTAATTGGCACTGAGAACTAGTTTGTTCACCTAACCAAAACCAATTGCCATGTATTTCCATGCTCACATGAAACTCTCATTGCTATGGAATAATGTACAATCAAGCTCCAATACCATATTGACGAAGGCACTGAAGGTGACGATGCATTATGCAAGATACTTGCCAGTTTGGGTCAAAGTCATCTCTATGGAGTTCAGAGCATGGCACACATACATCACCAATGAGCTCCATGAGGAAGAAAATGATATGCCAATTTGATAAGACTTTTTCCTATTATCAGTTTTGTCTTATATAGCCATAGTCTCATATGTAATCTATCTTTTGTAATAAATGGTATCTAATGAAGTCCAAGAGACATGTGTTGAATGTGAATAGCCACCTATGGGATGTAAAGAGTCATGTATAAAATATGAAAATTTATAGGAGTTAAGGATTCATGAGGAATATCTAATGTGATTGTCATTAGTTATAAATACCTCCTCATAACTCAAGCTAAGGGCTTATATTCTTGGAGTCTTGCCTTGGCCTCTCTTGTAGTGCATAGGAGATGGATCATGCTTTGGAGAAGCAAGTTATGGCTTCATGTTGCACTACTAGATCTAGTGTTTCATCTATGTAACAATGTACATGGGATATTCCATTCATAATCAGAAGCTCTATGAGCCAACACTTCTTCACAAATGTATCATGGATATAGTGGTACTATTCTTGTTATGTTTGTGGTATATGTTGGTTTAATTACATACTACGTTTAATGAACTATTTTGCTACTTAGCTATGGATATTGTTGAATAAGTGTTGTTATTATTTCATGATTGTTGTTTATTATTTGGACTAATCTACAAGTAAACAAAAAGCCTTTCTCTTTTTTCTCGGGCCCCCCTTAGAATATTACTATTACTTTAACCAGAGGCACATTTTTCTTTACCAGCCATGAAGTTCCCTGTGCACCTTACATTTGGTGTCTCACAAAGCTTACATACATTTTTCCCCGAAGAAGTGTTGCGATCTATTGTGTGTGTTTGTAACCAAGACACATATTTGAAACATTTCCAATGGTGCCTGGACCATACTGTTGGATGGGACTTCTACACTAGACAATGTGAGATCTAATTGGGACTTCACATCATGGAGATCCCCTTAAATGTTGGTCATATTCAACACCATCAACAAAAGTTAATATGAAGTAAAATATTGTATTAGATTAGCTTGGGAAAGGAAAACCCCCCTTTAATAATCAAAAGAAATACAAATGGGATAGTAAGAATGATAAAGTGCATGGATTAATGAACATGTCTATGTCTCTTAATTTATGTTTTACTTTCAAGGAATTGATGACTCAAATAACGTTTGGGAAAATATAAAAAAAAAAATATTTGGCCAACATACTATCATTCATTCCCATTAGATTGAAAATAAGATAATGTTCTTTACACCTAATGATTTCTCTTGTATCAAAGATTATTTATCTAAGTTCAAAAGGCTTAGAATTGTATTTAAAGATGTAAAATCAATATGAAAGATGATCAATACATATATGTTAATATTGCTAAGTCTGGTATTACATATTTTATTTTTCTATCTACTTTTTATGTCCTTATATAAGCTTTAGGAGATGCATATCAAGAGCTCAATCTTAAGTCTTTTGTCATTCTCTAATTAGAGAGAAAGACATGCTTTTGCATCTTGGAGTGATCAACACTACATGTACATCCAACAAAGCCTTAGTAGCACAAAATAAAAATAAAAATCAAGCATCATAAGAAGCAACATCCTCACAAAAACAAGACAAACAAGGTTCCCAAACCTTCTCATTCAATTTCTACTTGAATTAGTTACAAAGAAATATAACCAAAGAGTAAGAAGACTAACAATCATTGCAATTTTTTTGCATGAGATGGTCATCTAGAGTCTAAATTAAAAAAAAAAATGGAAGCCTTAATAACAACAATGAAGAAGTACAACATAAATTTTGCTTCTTCTTCTTATTCTTTCTCATGAACATGCACTTTTTTCTTTTGGTTTCTCCTTTAATGCAACATCTATTTCTTTGAATGTGAGGCTTAGTGATTTTGGAACCTCATATCATGTGTCTAAGGATAAAACCATTTTCTTTTCTCTAAATGATTGTAACACCAAATAAATATTCATTGGTGATGATATATATATTAGTGTTGTATGACGTAGAGTAGTTCATGTATATAATGGTGATTTCAATGATGTATTATGTGTTCTAAGTATTATCTACAACCTTTTATCAATACATCAGATCACTCATTCAAGTGAAGGTAAAATAGTAGAGTGTTTGCCTCATTGGGTTATGATTCAGGATTTAAAATATTCTAAGCATGTTATTACCACTACAATTGTTGATGGTATTACCAAGTTGTACACATTTGACAACTTTGGTTCATCATATTTTCCATTATATTTTATTTCTCATATCGATAACTTGAGAAAAGTCTTGAATGAGTATTGTGGTCATCTTTTCTATCACTCATTGCAAAGCCTATGTAGTCAAAATATAATGATTGGTTTTTCTTTTGTTTCTTACAGAAATGTTGCATGTGTTGGCTATATTCTTGACAAAGATCATTGGGATAGTTTTAATGAATGTGCATATTGGCATGCCTTGGCCCCTTTGCTTCTTGTTCATAGTGATTTGTTTTTTCTAATTTATTCTCCTTCTTTATTTGGGTGCAAGTACCTCTTTAAATATCATTGTGTTGAAAGGCCTCAGATTTATGTTGCCTCAACATGGGGGATAACCACCCGGTCCAGACCTTAAGAAAACTCATTTTCCATTTAAAGTGGTGGCTCTGACTAGGGATAATGGGACTAGTTTCCTAGTGTGGGTTTTAAGATGAGAGTGGGTGGTTCATGAGCATTTGCAATAGAATAATGATAATCTAAATGACCTATTCTATCATGCAAATCTTCTAACTAACTTATTCTAATATAAACTTGGGTATTTCTGTGTGTTATGCGATCTACATAGATATCTGCTTAACATGTGATAATAAAGATTAATCACGCATAAACAAAGATGATAACGTATAAGATAATTTCTTTGACTAAATAGTTAGTCAAAGAAATTTATAAAATATATTGCATATATGATGAATTATATATATGAAAATTAACAATTTCAGCTAGGCATCATACAATAGTGCAATTAACGCTTAACAGAAAGAATAAATCTCACATAAAATTCATGAAAGTAAAGTGTTGTCATTGATTAAAAGAAAACATAATGAATCATACAAGATAATAGTACCATATGTGTGAAGTTCTGCTCATTTAGCTAATGATATGGATAAACTCTTTTTTTCAAATCAAATTATCTTCTAAGAACACAATAGTGCATAAACAAAGGAAAGTAGTCTCATATCTAAAAGAAATGATCATGTTCCATAATTTCACAAAACATTCACAAACTTACAAAAGTGCATTCTTTGCAAATGTTCTTGATAAAGTTCTAGACCCTTCTCTAAATGCATGAGAAGGGTATAAATACTATTCTAACTAATGTACAAAAATAGATTATACAAAAATTTGAGGAGGTTTCAAACAATCTTTCTCCTAACTAGTTAACTAACTCTAAAAATAAACAGTGGCCTGATGAGTAGAACTAAGATGATGATTTGTTCTTTGCCACTTTTTCCTTCAAATCGCATATATTGGTCATTGGTTTGAGTTGAGGAGGTGCCCCGAAATGTGTCCTTAGCTGTCCTGCGGGAATCACATCGGTGATAGGTGGCAGCATCCGCTGAGTCGAATGAAGTGAGCAATTAAGGGTCATGATTTGGTTGTGTGGCTTTACGAGGTATTGCCAATATGACTCCCAGTCGGTCTTGGTCAATTTTGCGATTGCCTCACTTTGAGTCTCTGCCTTTTCCTACCAGCTTTTATCCAAATCTCCTAAATTGGGCATTTCTTTTAGACTACCTTCCTTTAGTAGGTTGGTGAAAAACTGAGTGTGGTTCACTGCCTTGATTATATTATTCGATACCCTAGCTTCCGTTGCCACTGCTAGCTCAGCTTGCTTGATTCTCATGTCCCAATTTGTGAAAATAATGTCTTTGTGTGTCTCCTTGATTTCAGGTAGATTGTCCTTCCTTTTGTCTTTTGTTTCCTGCCATTTGATGAACTATGAGATTCTGGTGTTGAGATCAGTAAAATCGGTTCTCTAGTCGATCACCTTATCTGTTAGCTGGTCGCTAGTAATAAGATAAGGAGTAATGTGTGACATCTTTTGGCAGAAAGGCTCCTGCTGTTTCATTAGGAGGGAATTTAGTTCCAGGGCCTCTTTAAAGAACTCCTTAGTAGTAGAAACATCCTTATATCTTTTGATGGCTTGCTGCAATTCTTGGAGTTGCATGTTTTTAGCCGATATATTGGCTTCGTGGCTTATTTTCAGGACCTCCATGCTCTATTACAATTTTGGACAAGCTGCTCAGCTGCTTTCTTGTTCACACTTTCTTTCTCTGTTTCGAGCTGCTGCTTGAGTTGTGCAATTCACTCCTCCTTTTCTCTCTACAAAGTAGAGAATTCAGTGGCTTTGTCCATAGTGGTCGTTGCATATGCTCCCGTGAAATGTGACAATTTAGTCAATTTCTCAACTGGGTTGAAAGGAATGTCCCTCCAAACTATGTCCATTGGCTCGTTTCTAGGTGGGAGCTTGGGTGTTTCTACCATTTTTCTTTTTCTCTGTCTGAGCAATCCAACTGCACTACACGCAGAAATTGCGCAGAGGTGTCCTCTCGATACCCCTGTCCTGTAGCAGTGATTTGAGCCTCAAAACTGCAATGTTGTCCAATTTTTCTTGTTTGTCATTGTCCATTGAGCCTCAAAACTGCGTAGATGGGCCTCCCAGGGCTTCATTCCAACAACAATCATTGTCCATTGAAATTGCGTAGATCTACCTCTCAGTGACTACATGAAAATGTGACATGCTGAAATCACTTCCAAGGAGTTGAGGAGAAGAACCAAGGAACCGTGTAATGGAAAATATGAGGACCGCATGGAAACTCTGTCGAATGTATGATCATCTTGAAGGTAAGTATGGTAAGTAAAGAAAACATTCCAAAGTACACTTCTTAGTTTAGCTTTCAAGACTTCTTGTCATTGTCATATCAACCTGTCCTCAGTAACATGCATGTGTGCAAACACGAAAAATCATCTCATGTGCTTCTTCTACATGTCTTGCTTCCTTTTCACTTGTTCGACCAACTATCGTCTTCCACATGTTGATTTCTATGTCATGCTTGTGATCTCGTTCTGGTGATGTTGAAGGTTGTGTGTGAGTTGTGTTTGCCATGTACACATCTATCGCACTCAGACACAATGTTGTATTCATTGCCGCGCAAGCATCGTCACGGTCATTCATAGATCCATCAGAAGCGTCGCTCTTGTCGCTCGCACTGTCGGTCAGTCACACTAAGTAGGTGTTCTCTTGATGTTTTGAGGTGTCTTGTCATAAAGTCATGTTGAGTGTGTGTTTTTAAGGTCACGTATGCGCAAATCCACTCACTCAAACACTTATTCACTCTGCTAAAGTTCTGATGACTGGATCACCCTCCAACAACTAGACCCTTGCTAAGCTACATTGCGTAGTGTTAGCACTCGGTGAACATGTACTGTCGCCCAAAATTGCACAGAGATTGAGGCTTTCTTGTAGACAGCCTGCACTGCACAATCATGGAATTGACTGAACCGACTTTCATCCATAACAAAGCAGAAGTTCCTCAACAGGCCATCTAAATCTGTGTTGCCCACAAGAAAATCAACCAACCCTCCTACTAGTTAGCCAGAGAGTTTGACTAGGCAGTCACCATGGGACTCAACCCCTCCAAAAATTGTGCAGAAGCTACAGACATTGCCCGCTCCATTGACTGAGAAAATTGTGCAAACAGGCTGGATAGACACCTATTGCCTGTCCCTATCTCCCTCTAGAAATTACGCAATTTTTCCAGCTAGTCACCTAGTCAATCAACTGACTACTCACCCAGAAAATTGCGCATATTTCTGAGCAAGACCATTAGCAACCCAACATCCCCCTCAGCTCAAGAACTATGCAGAGGTGTTCAACAGGTTAGCCTCCCAACAATTACACAATTTTTGTCTCCAGCAAACCTTGCAGCCTACTTCCAGCTCCCTCCACGAATTGTGCAGATTTTGCTGCCAAGCCATCCCGCAACCCACTGCTAGCTCCCTCCAGGAATTACGCATTTTTTGCTGCCAAGCCTCCTGAATCTTGTAGTCATCTCCCTCTACGAATTGTGTAGTTTTTGCTGCCAAGGGCCTCTGCTGTATAAACTGCTTCACCCTAGAAATTGTGCAAATTTTCCCTCCAGCCGAGCTAGATCCCACAGACAGTCACTGCTGATTTGAATTTTCCATCTCAGTCTCCAAGTGACCTCTGCACAATTTTCACTGGGAGTACCCAGAGCTCACATCCGATCTTGAAACTTTTCCCATGAAGTTTCGTAGCCTTGTCCTCTCTCTCGGTCACCTGCATCCAAATGCGAACGATCATGCATCATTGTAGACTAGGAGGTTTATGGGTTTGATGACGTCTCGTCATGAGTGATTGTAGATATAGGTACATGAACAAACATGACGCGACAACGAATGGGATGAACAAGGAGAGTACATACAAAATGATATGTTTTTTAAACGAACGAACAAATGATGCATGTGCGAAGATGTGTTCGCGAACGGATGAACGAATGAAAATGCAAGGATGTGTTCGAGGACGAACAGATGAGAAAACATGCAAGGAGATATTTTTGCAAACAGACGAACATGTCAAGCTTGCCAAAGTACAAGCAAAGGGGAAATGTGCACATGCAACATCGAGTGAACCCAATGACCATTGAGGACTCCACACACCTTGCCATGCGGAGGTGAAGCTGTGATACACCAAGAGAACATCCATCACTCAACAGAACTGCAACTCGACATGCACACCAGCAGCAGCGTGAACATATCAACACTGTCATATCGAGTCATCTCATGAGTCAAGTCGGCCACATCACTACTATGGGCCATACTCTTATCAATCAATGTAATGTAACGTGGAAGTCCAAGAGACCCACTTGTAATCTGAAGAGTCATGTAATCTGAAAATTCATAAAAGTCAAATAGTCATGAGGGAAGTCAAACAATCACAAGGGTCAGTTTCACCATTGGCTATAAATACCCCCTCATTTTTACACGCAAAGGACTTTTCACCTTGGCTCCTCCCACATAGCCTTGAGAGTTTGTAATATTTTCTTTAAGGAGTGAGTAGTGGCTCCAACGCCCCACCTACGGGGTTAGTTATGTATGGTATATTGATGTGTCTTAGAACTTTCGCTTAATTCATAACCCTGCTCACAGGCCAACATGTTTTCATACATGTGTTGTAACTCTTTGTAAGAATTAATCTTGAATGCTTGTAATACATGTTGCTTTAACTCGTGTTAAACAATTGAACTCATTCAGTTGTTCTAATGCATATATTTATGAAAATGTGTTGTATAAGTTGTTAGCAATGTCCTGCCCATGTTGGTTACCTCCCTGGACATCAGACAAAACCTTTCACGTAAACTTGTTATAACGACCGTCGCGCTCGTGTGGAATGCCATGCTAGGTCTTGTACGTGCTATCTTCCTTGTGTGTTGTGACTGCCGCATCTGTATGGATTTCTCTTCCGGAAGTTGTGCATTTCCTATTGAGTTGTGTGTCTCTGACGGAGTTGGGACTTCCTTCCTTTCGACTAGAGACTCACTTCCACCCTCTCCCTTTGCGGTGAAAGAACCTTGACTCAAGTAACACTAGCACTCACCAGGCACGTGAACCTCATTGTTCAAAGACAAAGCATACCACTCTCACATGCTAACAAGCAAGAGCTAAGGCATATCTTTAAGATAATGGCAACCAGGCCATCGTATCGGATGTGACTCCTACACCAAACAGTGTGAGGTCTAGTTGGGACTTCATACCGGGAAGATCCCTTGATGTTGGTGGGTCCAACATCGTCAACAGGTTCATATGGAGCTAGAAAGTTACTATGAACTATATATGCAGATCACACTTTCTACTTCCATTGGTTTTTTTTTAAATAATTTTAATATCAATGATTACTTTTTAGGAGGGAGAATATATTGCTCATAAACATGGAAATGTTCTACAAATTCAGAATTAAAGTGACTAAATCTACTTGCAAGAAATTAAACATATTTGTAGGAAGGTAAGCACGTTTGTAGGAAAGTAAACACACGTGGAAAAAGGGATGGGTTGCTCGTTTAGCTTTCAACCATCCATGGAAAAAGATAAACACAAACACCGGTAGAATTACTAATCTACTTTTGTAGGAAAGGAAATGGAACACTTATATCTAGAGGGATTGGTAAGCTTAGAAAGGGGAGTAAGAGGACCAAACATGGCCAAACACTAAAGGGGTCTAGTCTATTAACTAGATAAACACTTCTAAATAAGCCATCCCAACATGGTGTAAATATAATATATAGATACATCATCATGACACTTTTGGCTCATCATGATGGTCAGATATAGCATAAAAACGTAGGAATGTAGAGTATGATGTAGAGGATCTACGATGTAATAGGGATAATTGTATCATAAAGGTTGATACAATTACCTACATCCCTTAAAATGAGAATTGTTTGTATTCGCTTATGCTTGTTTGTACCTTTCTCTTGGAATTCCATTGCACATTCTTTTGGAATATTTGTGTTGTTCCCACTTAGTCCAAACTTATAGGAATCTAGGTTACAAGAAACTTGGTCCTCTTTGTTTTCATGACCGAAAACATTTTAGGTATTCAAAAGAATTTGTAATGATTTCAAATGACACTCGATTTTCCATTTCAATTAATTCTATGAAGTCCTCTATTCATAATTTTTAGTTTGACTTTTGAAAGTATTGTTGATTCAACTAGGTTAATTGATGTTTCTTTGTCGATAACTTTTACTTCCATTTTCATTTTTTTGCTTCATTTATTTTTTTATTTTTTGTAAGGTATCATTTCAAATGTTTAGATGAGAAATTTCCTTATCTTTTCAACGTGATACCATTTATATATATATATATATGAAAGGTCACATGCCTTTGTATCAATCATCATCAATTTCGATGTCATAATATGGAAAACAATCAAAATCCTTTAAATTTAAAAAGAGGTACATGCAAATATTTCATAGGGAAAAGAATAAAACTATTTTTTTTTAATTATTGGCTTATATTCTTATAGGTTTACTCAAATTTCAAGTGTAGACACTTATTGCATGTAGAATTAAATTCCACATCCAACAAGTAGCCATTATGCATACTTCTGAGAAGATCCACATTGACAAAAATTGAACATACGTTAAAAAGTGTGTTCAACGCGCCTTTTTAATGTATATTCATGTTTTATCAATGTGGGTCTTCTCAAAAGTATGTATAATGGGTACTCGTTGGATGTGGAATTTAATTCTGCATCCAATTACTATCTACACTTCAAATTTGAGTAAACCTATAAGGAGATAAGCCAAAAATACAACTAAAACAATAGTTTTCTTCTTTTCCCTCCAAAATTCATAACTCTTATTTTATTATTTTATTATTTTTCTTTAGGAGACCACTTTTACACTGAAATTTCCTATAATGACAATTGAATATATTAAAAAATGAAATGAATGTAACTTTGTTTGCAAAAATTGAAAATTAATTCTATTTATTGAGAAGAAAAAAAGTAAACCATAAGAAGGTTTCATTGCTTAAAAAAGAAATGTGTTTGACTTTCTCTTCTTAAGTTTTGTACATCAATGAGAAATTCCTACAATAACAACAAGGTTTTATTGTGAGTTTTTTTAGCGTTGATAGTGATTTCTAGATAAATTTTAGTAACAAATGTATTTTCTGCAATAAGAGCACTCTTGTTGGCTTCATTATCAACAAAAAGCATCATTTTTCTGTTGATTTTGTAGCATCCATGGTTTCTCAAAGTGTTGTTTGTCTTGTTCTTGAACTAAGATTACACGGGGTAAATGACTTTCATTCTTTTTGGTGGCTCTTTGGAATCAAACTACACTCTTTTTAGGAATCTCTTCAAGGACCCTTATAAGTTACATTAGTGAATGCACATTTTTTACATGAAACCAATAATGGTGGTCATGGTTTTGAGAAAAATGACCCTAGCACATGAAAGAATTCTTATAAAAAGGGTTCAAAATGATGCTAAATGGCTCAAATAAGGGAGATTCCAATTTGAATTTTTTTCTCCGTTTTCCATTAGGTAGAAGTCAAGGATTGTTTAAGAAACTGCTAGGAGGATATTGGTGCAACAAGAACCTTCAAAATTACAATGCCCAACTAAAGATAGTAAACTAGTAAAAATGTTGAATGCTCAAGGAAAGGAAGAAGTTGATATGAGAATGCCAAGGGAAATGTATGCATGTGGAAACCCCTTCATCGTAGTTTGACACCTTGTTGACATGAGTTTATAACACTTCCCTTAAGGTTTCAAGGGTTAAAATTAAAACATTTTTGGATTCACTTTTCTCACAAAGAAGATGGAACTTATTGAGGATGCATTGGATCCCATTTGTTTTTCATGGAGTGGCACACATGTTTCTATTCTAGAAAATTGGTGGAAATATATGAGGTATAGGAAATTGGTCAATGTCCTCTCTTCATCAAAATATGAGATTTTTTGGAAGGCTAAATATTTCTTAGGTGAGTTCAAATAAATTCATTTTATTTTAATTTTTTAATCAATGATATTGGGTGTCACTAGGTCCTCTAAGATGGCACAAGTTATCACATAAAATGCACCACTTTTTAAGGGCATATGCTTGATTTTGAATATAAAGTACAATGACATATTTTTGTACTTAATGAATAGTCCATATTTTGAACCTTATTTTGGAATATTTTGAGGCTAGGGTACTGTTAGTGTCAGTCTTTGCAGCCTTCCTCCAGTGACCAAACATGCTCTTACAAAGTGATTTTAAGGTGTCAAGGTCAAATTTTGTCATTTCAGTGAGTCTTCAAGCAAAATTTGGTCACTAGGCATTAGGTCTAGGGTTTGATTTTACCCCTATCAAAGTTGTACAAATGACGTTCCATGTCACCATTCAACTGAGTGTACCATCATTTAAAGGGTTTTTATTAACATGTCAAGTTCCACTGGGTCATTTTACACCTTGTTCATGCTTCAGTTGCGCCTAGGCAAGGTTCATTTCCTTCTCCTAGGGTTTTGAAGATAACTTCTCTTGGATGGCCAAATCATCGGAAAAACTTGTATCCTGATGTTCATACACCTTCCCCTATCCATAACGTACCTTATTAAACACTTTCCATCACTAAAATCCCCCAAATTCCTCATTTTCGCACAAACCCTAGTTTTTTGCTACAACTTGGCAATTTTCTAGGCTAGGCCTGTGTTTTGCCTTTTTGGACCCCTT